>SJYW01008330.1:1681655-1705474 GCA_006410735.1 Raphicerus campestris
TCATGGGATTGGGCGCTGAGGGGTGTTTCTCATGAGCCATTTAACAGAAGGCAGGTCCACGTGAGTTGCTGACTACTTGTGTTTTCGAAATCAGACACCCTGGATTTAGAAAACAAGATGTTCTTTTAAAAAATAAGATCCCAGATGAGAAAGTGCTTCTCTCGAGCTTCCCTGTGAGTGCTATCAGATGCACGCTTTTATTCCTGCCCCTGCCTGAGTGGCCTTAATGAAATAATAATAATAATTAGTTTTGGTTGGTATGACTCCTGACCCATTTGGTCTTCCAAGTGTGTTTAGACTTCAGCTGCGTCTTGCTCTGAGATATGATATATGAGTCCTTCTCCTGAGTTTTGAGCTGAAGAGCAACAAAAAACAGCAAATGCAACTTCAGAAGTACAATGGCAGCTAAAAAAGAGCCATCTAGAAAAATTTCCATAGTCCTGTTTTCTCATAAGCCAGCAGTGAGTAATGTCCACTGTGGTGCTTTTGATATCTGGCACAGGTCTTGTTAGACTGGTCAGTTCTGGGGAAGTTTTTTCTTATTTTGATAAACTTTTTAGAGTAGTTTTATATGTATAGTAAAGTTGCAAAGACAGTCCAGTTTCCATATATTCTACATCCAACTTCCCCTATTATTAACATCTTCATTTAACATGAATGTGGTATATTTGTCACAATTAATATATACTGATAAATTATTCTTAACTAAAGTTAATAAATTACTGAATTACTGAAAAAGGTGAAGCTGAGACCAAATCTTCAGTCTTTTTTGTATTTCCTGTGCACGATAAGGATATATGTGGATTCCTAGGGCATTGAGGGACAGGGAAGAATTTGCACTGATTTAGTTTGATAAAACTCAGAACCTTCTAATTTACTCCTCTGAGAGTCATCAGATGAGTCCTCTCTACCTGGACATGTTAACTCTTCCATTCAGCAGAAAGTTCTTATGAGAGTGGGGCTAGGGTAGAGTGACACCTGTATCAGTGGCCTTTTTCTGTCATCTGAGAGCTGTCTTGTATTGGGAGGACTAATCTGGTTGTTTGAAAACAGGTGAGAAATATGGGGCCAAGTGAAATATTTTGGCTAAAAAAGATACAAGGGTTTTTTCAAAAAAATGAAATGAAATGGCATGTCTAGTGCCTCAGTTTCTCTCAAGTACTTTTTTGACAGCATGCCTCAGAGAAACCACAAGCGGGAGGAAACTCTAGGTCTTTCAGGTTACCCTCACTTAGAGGCGAATTTTTAAACATAATTGACCCCAGGCATACAAGTCAAAATTCTTCTAGGTGCCCTGCAAATTGGCCTTCCTTGTTACAAATGTCACTGCCACATCTTGGAAACAAGAGCTCACAACCTTTGGCTGTTGCTACGTCATTTTATTGGCCAGAGAATTCTTAGTTTACCATCTCTGAGCCTTAGATTTCTGACCTTTTATATTACTCTGGGTAATCAGTAAGTTCCAGGGTTTACACCTAAGATACAGTGGTTTTTCAATTTACTCTAGCTGCTCAAGGGTAGATGGTGTGTTGTCTATAAAAAGGAATGAGACATAACCTTTTCAAGCCAAGATTTAATGTCCATTACGGAGCAAAATGTCCACCAGTACCAGACAGTCTGACCTTCTAGAAAATGACTGAGCCACCAACAATAAAGAATATTTTCACAATCCCAAGAGGTCTCAGATAGTAAAGGGCATAGCATTTTTTATTTCTGTTAGAAGTTGAAACACCATATTTCAAAAGATGTTAGTAAAGTGGTTCTTGAGAGCTGGAATGTGAGTCAAAGCTGAAGGAGAATCGATTGCATTTGTTGCCAGAGCAAAGTCTGAATTGAGTGTGTTCTGACATTCTACTTCTGGGACCCAGACCCTTTGATTCCTACCTATCCCTTTCTTCCCTCCTGGCTCCTATTTGTCCATTCATCTGTCCATCCTCCATCAAAAGCACAGACTCTGTGCTTGGCTAGGACTGGGGGAAAAGTATATATAAGACAGACAAGATTCCTGCCCTCCTGGGGGAAGAGAGACCTCAAACAGGAAACAAACCATTAAGTAAAGAATTATAACTATGATAAGTATCCTTGAGTAGAAAATTTGGGCTGTTATAGAGAATAGTTGTGTATAGGGTTGAGGAGCATGGGGCACCTGCTTTAATGTAGGTGATCAGAGAGGTCTCCAAGGGGAGGGGACATTTAAGCTGAGACTGCTGAGGGGTGGGAATGTGTCTGCCACATGAAAACCTGGGGAAAGAGTGATGGGGCAGAGGGAACAGCCTATGGGAAGGCAGGAAGGGATGAGGGGAGGTAGAACGAAGAGAAGAGCGCTGTTCCTGGACCACAGTGAGTATACAGAGGAGGGGGCCAGTCCAAGAAGAGGTGGGGCCGGAGCTGCTTCCTAGGCCCCTCTGTCAGTCAGAGTCGCACAGTTAACTACATCCTTAAGGGAAATGACATGTTGTATTGTCAACCCAGGCCACTGGCTGACCCTTTCCTAGGTGGGTTGCCATTAGTTCTCACTGGGGGTCTTAGGTCTACGTGAAAATGTAATTCAAATTGGTGTCTGGCAGGAATTTGCCTCAGACCGCAGACACACAGTCAAATTAAGTAGAGCAAATTTTCTTGTTGTACCTCACTTTTCTCCTTTCCTGCTTTGGCTTCAGTTCAACCATTTGCAGTAACTCTTGTAACTGCTTGTGGCTTTGGTCAGGAATTAAGGAATTGTGTGCTGATCTGCTCCAAGTTTTATTTTCAGACTTCTCTCACTCTCTTCCTCCCCTCATTTTCCGCCCCAGCTCCATTCAGCATTATTTTCCATAGAGAAGCATAAATACTCAGTTCTTTCTTCTAGAAAGTCTCTTCATGTGAATACTGAATGCGATTCTAGAATCTAGAGCAATGTGGTCCAATATGGTGGCCNCACAATCCCAAGAGGTCTCAGATAGTAAAGGGCATAGCATTTTTTATTTCTGTTAGAAGTTGAAACACCATATTTCAAAAGATGTTAGTAAAGTGGTTCTTGAGAGCTGGAATGTGAGTCAAAGCTGAAGGAGAATCGATTGCATTTGTTGCCAGAGCAAAGTCTGAATTGAGTGTGTTCTGACATTCTACTTCTGGGACCCAGACCCTTTGATTCCTACCTATCCCTTTCTTCCCTCCTGGCTCCTATTTGTCCATTCATCTGTCCATCCTCCATCAAAAGCACAGACTCTGTGCTTGGCTAGGACTGGGGGAAAAGTATATATAAGACAGACAAGATTCCTGCCCTCCTGGGGGAAGAGAGACCTCAAACAGGAAACAAACCATTAAGTAAAGAATTATAACTATGATAAGTATCCTTGAGTAGAAAATTTGGGCTGTTATAGAGAATAGTTGTGTATAGGGTTGAGGAGCATGGGGCACCTGCTTTAATGTAGGTGATCAGAGAGGTCTCCAAGGGGAGGGGACATTTAAGCTGAGACTGCTGAGGGGTGGGAATGTGTCTGCCACATGAAAACCTGGGGAAAGAGTGATGGGGCAGAGGGAACAGCCTATGGGAAGGCAGGAAGGGATGAGGGGAGGTAGAACGAAGAGAAGAGCGCTGTTCCTGGACCACAGTGAGTATACAGAGGAGGGGGCCAGTCCAAGAAGAGGTGGGGCCGGAGCTGCTTCCTAGGCCCCTCTGTCAGTCAGAGTCGCACAGTTAACTACATCCTTAAGGGAAATGACATGTTGTATTGTCAACCCAGGCCACTGGCTGACCCTTTCCTAGGTGGGTTGCCATTAGTTCTCACTGGGGGTCTTAGGTCTACGTGAAAATGTAATTCAAATTGGTGTCTGGCAGGAATTTGCCTCAGACCGCAGACACACAGTCAAATTAAGTAGAGCAAATTTTCTTGTTGTACCTCACTTTTCTCCTTTCCTGCTTTGGCTTCAGTTCAACCATTTGCAGTAACTCTTGTAACTGCTTGTGGCTTTGGTCAGGAATTAAGGAATTGTGTGCTGATCTGCTCCAAGTTTTATTTTCAGACTTCTCTCACTCTCTTCCTCCCCTCATTTTCCGCCCCAGCTCCATTCAGCATTATTTTCCATAGAGAAGCATAAATACTCAGTTCTTTCTTCTAGAAAGTCTCTTCATGTGAATACTGAATGCGATTCTAGAATCTAGAGCAATGTGGTCCAATATGGTGGCCGCGAGTCATAAGTGACTATTGAACACTTGAATCGTGGCTAGCCTGAATTGAAATGTGCAAAATGAGCATCAGATTTCAAAGAGTTAGTACTATACACATATGTTTATATGTGTATATATAACTGTAATGGGCTTTGCAGGTGCCACTAGTGGTAACCCACCTGCCAGTGCAAGAAACAGAAGAGACTTAGGTTCGATCCCTGGGTTGGGACGATCCCCTGGAGGAGGGCGTGGCAACATACTCCAGTATGCTTGCCTGGAGAATCCCCATGGACAGAGGAGCCTGGTGGGCTACAGTCCATAGGATAACATGAGTCGGACACAACTGAAGTGACTTGGCACACATGCCTGCATATACCTATGACATCTTATTAATTTTTTATATTGACACATATTGAAATAACATTTTGACATGTTAAATAAACTATATCATTAAAATTAATCTCACCTATTTAGGAAATGGCAACCCACTCCAGGACTATTGCCTGGAAAATCCCATGGACAGAGGAGCCTGGTAGGCTACAGTCCATGGGGTCGCAAAGAGTCAGACACGACTGAGCAACTTCACTATATATATATATATATATATATATTTCTCTTTAAGTTTTGTAATGTGGCTACTAGAAATTGTGGCTTGCATTTTATTTCCATGGGACAGCGCTGACTTAGAGGTTCTCTATTATAGCACCACACAAAAAAATGAATTAGTCATGCTATGGATGAACCTCAAAAGCCTAGTTATGTGAACAATAAGAAATAAAATATATGTGAACATGGCCCTACAAATAGGAGGCACGGAGGATTTAATAAGACTCAGTTCTTCCCAGCAGACCACACCTTAGGCATAATTAGATTTCCCATTTCATAAATAATTAAGTTCAAGTGTGAGTTGTTTCATGTTTTTAGAAAAAGACGAATGTGCACCGGTCAAAAGTAAAATAAACAAGCAAAAACAAAACCAATTAAACATTAATGTACACTTTTCTTTCCAGGCGAGAGAGCGGAATGCGGTACAACCAGGTAAGAGCCGGGGATCCTGTTTCCTGCACCTGCCGCCTGAGGCGGGGAGTGGGAGGAGGCGGGAGGCGCAGGAAGGGCGAGGGAGCGGCACAGTCTTAGGGAGCAGCGCCTCACCAATGTCCCCACGGGGGCGTGACTGTGCCGAGAGGGGAGGCAAAGGCCTTTGGCTGCTCCGCTCATTCCAGCTTTAGACTGTGACAGAAAGGGAGCCTTTCAGAGCTGCTCTGGGAGGTGGGTGTGGTCCCTCGGCGGCGCTATCCATCAGGTGGGAGGAAGGGACCGTAATATATATTGCAGAGTGGTTGAGGGCAACCAGAAGTCGGAGGCGATCAGGTTGCTGTCCACCTGTCTCCCCATCCGTTCTATGGCTGCTGAGCAAACTGTCGAGCAGGGTTGGTGGGGAGGTGCGGGGCGGGGGCAGTAGCCTGGGTCCCGGTTTGCCAAATCTCTGGGTTTGGCTGGAATCCCGCACTGGCTCCGCCGGGCACACGCATGCGCATATTCACACTAGCGCGCACAGTCCCCGCCACCGCCCGCACTGGCTTCCGACTTCACTGCACTGGGATGGACTGGTGGCGGAGCCCCTTGCTCGAGAAGTAACAGTGGACAGCTTTGCTTTCTCTCCAGCTTGCTCACCGTTGCCCTCTGCGCTTTCCCCTGAGCAGACCAGAGCCAGTGAACACTTTCACTCAGCGGCGGATAGCTGAGGGTCTGGATTCAGGACTGGACCTTTCCTTTACCTGCAGAGAATTTAGGTCCCTAAGCAGCGCCATCGCTGCCTTCGTACCTTAGAGCCCATCCATTTTCCCGTCCCCAACAATGCATGTCCCACCGTCCAACATGAATTTAGCCGGTGGCCTCAAGGCCTGCACTTTTCCATCGTGTGACCACTGAGCTCTGGTTTTTGCCTCATCCTGGGCCCAGTGACCCAGTGACATCCTTTCCCTACAAGTTCTTCCCAGAGGCTCAGAATCCTGGAAAGCTGTCCTATTTGGCAACAAGAAGGATGAACCCTCAACTCCCTCCTCATCTGGAAGGGAATTGGCTGGGAAGAGGCTTGGAAAGCTCTGGGGTTTTCAGTTTACTGAGCCCAGGGTCAAGGAGACCAGGGACTCTCCAGAAGCTTAGTTTGTGCAGCTGTTCCTCTCGGACCTGGCAGTCTGGGAACACTGGGATGATTCGTAATGCCAGGGGAGGCCTTCCCAGCATGTGGGCCAGCAGATGTGCAGGCTTACTTTCTAAGAATCTTTTAGAAACAAATTCCTTTTAAAAAAATGAATGAATTAATTAAATTTATTTATGGCAAGTGTTGCCTTAAAAAAAATTATTTATTTATGGCAGGAGAGTGTTGTCCCTTAAAAAAAATTTTTTTTAAATTTATTTGTGGTGAGAGAGTGTTGTCATAGTCCCCAAACAACAGAAGCCACATTTTACACCAAAGTCTGCAAATAGTGCAACAGATGGGGGATGAATTGAGCCATCCCTCACTTCTTCCTAATTCCTAGAACTCAAGCAGGAATAGTGGTTCCAGCAGATTGTAGGAGAGATCTGTCATCAAACCCTTGGCGAGGTCCCAAGGTGTTCCTTAGAGAAAAGTTGAGGGGTTTTGCTTTTTTAAAAAAATAAAGTCCCCTGAGATGTTTTCTTCCACACCCTCATGGACCTAGGGCCTGGGAAATCCAAGCTAGGATTACAGACCTCCCACTTAGATATACTGCACTGCACTGTACTAAACTGTAAATCCAGATATCTGCACTTTGGCCCTTGGCCAAGGTCAAAGGCAACTCTCTTAGTAAACTAAAAGCTTCCTCTTACTTCTAAAAATGCATAAAGTGCATTGCTAACTTGGAAGTATTTTTGAAATTAATCTTAAATGCCCTGGGTGAGCTATTTCTATACTGTGGCCCTCTCTATCTCGCATAGTTACTTGTCAAAGGTCAGTGTCATTTTGGATGATTGGTTGAGTAGATCTTCTCAACAAGCTGCCACTGGCCTTGTAGAGACAGACCAGTTTTGCACATGGGCTGCAACATGTTGTATTTTTTTCTCACACTTTAGAATGTTATCTTAGAATAGCCCCAATTCATAATAACCCTGTAATTAGCATCACCGCCTTAATGAACATGAATTTGAGCAAACTCTGGGAGACAGTGAAAGACAAGGAAGCCTGATGCACTGTAGTCCATGGGGTATCAAAGAGTCAGAAACTAGTGACTAAACAATAAAAAAAATTAGGCTGACTAGACACAATAATGCACTTAAAGATGTATGGTAAATGGCTAAGCCAAATGCAAACATAAGATTTGATTATGGTTTTTCAAACCATTGACTGCCTTCCCTAACCTAGAACTTGCTCCAAGTCTGAAACAGTAGTGGAATCATTTGAGCTTCTTGTCCACACAAATGCAACCCCATGCACTCCCATTTGCAGCCTCCAAGAGTCTGACCACCATCCAACTATAATATTGCCGCCATTTTGAATTTTGACTCCCACGTCTGTGAGGTTGTCTAGGAAAATCACCATCCTTTTGGTCACAGAATAATTTTGAGGCCAAGCTCTGTGTTGCTAATGTGTGTTAATTTTCATCTTGGTTGAAAGGCAGAAAGGGGACATTGGTCTCTGGTTTCTCTTTCTTCCTCTCCGTGGCTTTCTCTGTTCCTGTTTTCCCTGCCTCTCTCTCTCTTTCTTTCCTTTTTGCTCTGCAACTGAGCAGCAGAAGAGATGGAAGGCTTAGGCTGCCCCACTTTCCCTGGCTGAGCTGCCCCTCTGCTCCCCACTTTGTGTCCCACCCAGCACTTCAGTAAGTCGGTATCAATTTGATGTCATGCGAAGTTGGGATAGCTACGTTTCCTTGTCAGAGATTCTGCTCCATCCCCAGAGTACCACACTAAAGGAATAAATCCTCATGTGATTCCAACAGTCCTTTGCTTTCTGGATTGGACAGGAGAAATTTTATAACTCACAGGAAGAAAAAATCCTTAGGACTTAACTTTATGAAATAAATTTTAAAGGCACCCTAGACTTTTTTTGGTATTGATGTCCAACACCTGCATTGAGTCTCTACTCTTGTTAACCATGAGAGTTTAATAAATAATTTAATGCTATTTCTCGGTGTTCTGTGGTAAAACCCATTTCCCCATGTCCATACTCACACCAGAACCTGGAATAGGAAGAGCTGAATTTTATTCCTGTGACCTTGGGGAAGTTTCTTAATATCTCAGTGGCTCATTTGCCTTATGTTTAAAGTAGGTTTAATAGTTCTTGCCTATTTCTCAGGATTGTTGTGAGGATATTGTGCAGTGTGAGATAATGAAATGATCGGACAGTGTTCAAAAACAGAAACCAAATCACCATGGAAACAAGGTGGCTCAGCTGCTACCCTCCAGTTATTAAATGTAAAACCTATGGCCCCCAGTTACATTTCTGGCACTCTCTTTGGCATATATAAATTCAAAAGCAGATCTAGAATAAGACATACCCTCACATGCCCTTATCCTCAAAAAAATAAGTAACTTGTGAAAAAGAAATGACATGGACTTAGCTAACCAAATTGACATAGATCCAAGATGGGCTCAAAATAACCTTGCCTGTTGTTTCTTTTCGAAGTTTTGGTCTGTGCTGTTATTTTTGGTTCCAGTGTTTGGGTGGCATGAGATTTGGAGTCTACTGTGTCTTTGCCCATGCATGTCCTGGAGCTAGCAGTATTTGCTCAGTATTCAGACACCTAGAGGAAGCTGATTTGAGTTCCCTTGATGGTAAGGCTGCTGAAGCAGACAGGCGAACAAGGCCAGTGAGCAAGGCAGCATGAGTCTCATCTCCTTGATGGGCTCTGCAGCACGTGTGATTTCTTGCCCATTCACAGAAATCAATCAAGACGTGGGGGGCCCATGTCTCTGTTCATCACACATGGACATTATCTGTGTCAGGCTGGGTCCCCCCTCGGTACCTCCCAAATTGTGAGCCCAGCCAGTTGAAAGTGAACTGTGTCTCTTGGTTAGGGGTCTTCCTCCTAACCTTTGAAAGTCCTTTGACCTAGAAGGCTGGCAGCACTGAGTCAGGCCAACTTGGTGGTGAAAGGTGAGCAAATAAGCCAACACAGGCATATGCATGTGAGCAACTCTAGAGACCGGTTCAGTGTTTGTGGCCGTTTCACTGTTGCTGGAGAACTGTGGTGTGATCGCCACTCCCTGTGTCCGAGATGGAGTGAGCACAGGGAATGGAGATCCTAAAGACAAGCAAGACACTTTCAACTTGACCTCCCCCCCCCCCAGCCCTCTGCTGGCAAGGGTTAATGGAATGAATGAGTTTGGACTGGATATGGGAAAGTGCCCTAAGGCTCCATGACTGACCCAGTGGGAAAAATCTTGGGCTTAGAGCCAAAGAGGCTGAGTTTGGGGTCTAGCTCCGCCACTTCCCCACTCTAGAGCTCAGCTTAGACCTCTGTAAAATGGGGCCACACATGCAGGGTTAAGCTGATGTTAAGTATGACAGTGGATTTGAAAACACTAACTGAAAGTGTACTTGACTAAAGGACAGGAGATAGTCCTCACCCTGGGTCCCTGGGGGCCCCGAAGAAGCTGCAGCCTCCCTCCTGGCATCAGTTTCTTCATCTCTAAAATGAGAATAATAACAGCCCAGGACTTAGATCAATGGAATAAAGATTAGTCAAGTGCATTTGAAATACTTAGCAGCATTAGGAAAATCAGTGCCCCGGTACATCGAGAGCTGCGGTGATGTGTTTAAGCCAAAACAATGAAAATTAACCCTTCTAATTATCTTTGAAAGTCTCTTGCTTTCTTCGGCTACAGGTTACATCTCACTCCTGACTCCCCCTCCATCTGGTTAGCTTTGCAGGATGGCAGCCTCTGATTGGAGTTTCAGTGGTTTCCTGGACATGTGCTGTGCTCCCCCATAATGTAGAATGCCTTTGTGTTACATGAGTCTTGGTCCTGCCTGACATGGTGGATCAGTTAAGACACCCTTGAACATCCAGAGGGCTTCAGATGGCGCATTGGGCACCAGTGCACTGGGGGTTCAGGCCTTCCATTTGCATTTCGTGTTCTCCTTCAGTCGTGGGTTACAATAGCGTCTTCCCCCATTGTGTGTTTACCTTGGTTGCTTTCTTGATTTCTTTTGTTCCGTTTTCCCCTAGGCCCCCCTGTCTTCCCCCTAAACCACAGAAAATGAGGAGACCTAGGCCTCTCTCAGTGTGTAGCCATAAACTATTTAACGGCTGTATGGAAACGTTCATTAAGGTACTTGCTGGGGAGCCACGGGGTCCGCGAACGTGCCCAATGGAATGGCAGCCTCTCTCCACCTCCTACCCCGGCCAACAGCCCCGCCCTAGCCCACCGACAGACTGGCATCTGAGCAACCGAAACTTTCCATCTGGGCCCTTGGCCAGGCCGGGTGGCTGGCTGGTCCTCCTGGTGGCCTGCTTGTAGCTCCAGAGGCACTTTTGTCTCTGGCCAGTGGCTTCTAAGAGTGCCTCCCCTTGCTTCTCAGCCCTGGCTGAGTGGGGGTGGGGCGGGCTGTCAGCCCTGCTCCCCTGCTTGAGGATCTGCAGTCCTGACCAGGCTGAGGGACAGTTAGAGAAACCCCCTCACCTCCCGCCACACACACATCTCCCAGGAGCAGACTGGTTGGAAGCAACACAAAGGAAAACCCTGCTTTGTATAACAGTATATTTTTATACAAGTTTTTTTTTTTTTTCCCCTAAAAGTTGAGACTAGACCAACAAAGGAAACACATACAATTTCTGTGAGAGACAACCCTTCCACCTTGTTTTGCTTCTTGTGAGGCAGTTTGGGAGAAGGGAAAAGAGATGAAGTAGTCCCTTTAGAATTTCAGGTTAACCCTTTACACTTTAAACTGAAAAGGAAGGTTTTCACTTCAGTGAGTTTCTCTGTTCTTGCTTCTCGGCTACAAAGGGTGCAGGATCAAACTGTCCCAGATAGAACAGCTCAAGGCAAGTTAAGACAGTGATGAAGTTGGAAAGGGTAGCAGGTGGGAAATATCCTCAGGGAGTGTTAGAAGCTGCCTCTGCTCCAGCTCTCTCTCCTCCATCCCCAGACAGGACGTTCACAGGACTTAGTGGGCAGGGAGGGTCGGCCTCAGGTGTGGGAGGGGGTGTGGGCGGAATCAGCCTGGGTCCCAGGGCTGTCTCTGCCTGTGAACTGAGTTCTGGGAAAGGGAAAGGGGGACAGGAGAGCCCCAGTTGGGGGAGCCCAAGGGATGGGAAACAGCAGCAGCTGCTCTCAGATGCCTCAGAGGAGGGAGGCCTGGAGGACCCCAGAAGGCAGGGTGCTGCTGCTGGGTGTAGCAGGAAAGGGGCACTGTTGGGAGGTGACCCAAAGTGAGCAGTTTGCCATCCAGAAGGTCATGGGAAGAGAGGCTTGTGTCAAGAGCCCTTCCTTCATCCTCCGTCCTCGCTCCTACAAGACGTCCTTCTCAAAAAACCACACTCCAGAGCTGAGGGGAGACTGAGGCCCATTTGCTACTCTCTGCCCCCAAGGATCTTATTGTGTCACGCAGGAGGTTTTTGACACAGAAGCTAAAGGTGGAAGATAAATCAAGATGAGAGCTTATTGACTGATTGGTACAGAAATAAGTGCTATGAGCACTCTAGACCAGGAAGAGCTGTGAGCGCTGGGGCAGGGGCAACAATGAAGGAAGTGTCGGCAGAGGGGAGGATGGACGGAGGAGCCGCTGGGAGAAGAGAATGAGCGGAACCTCAGAGACACGGACATGTTTTGGAATACACAGCGTTTTGAAAACAGACAATTTGTCAGGACACGACTTGGAAGGTTCTCTCACCTGATTGCATTTGAAAGCAAAGGAGTTTTGTTTAGTGAAACAATTTCTGAATGGAGAACTCCTACATAAAATGTGTGACAATCAAGTCATCTGACTTTATTCCCCAGACAATCACAACACCCATGGGGGTGTTTGCCCCTTGGAGGAAGTCAGTCCTTCTGCATCTATAGGCTTTGCTGCACCTGGTCAGTCTCCTGAAAGCCTGCAACAAGTGTCTTTGTCAGTGGTGCCAAAACCTTGTCTTTGAATGGACGGTCTTTTGGAATGAGAAGTGTCATTCAGAGTCCAGCTTTGCAGCCACCGGAGCCACAGAATGGCAAGAGGTATAGGCTGCATTGGGCGCCAGGAGACTGGCTCTGAAAAGAGCCTCTAGAGAGGGACACCCTAGAGAGCTGGGCAGCAGCACATCCCTGGCATAAGCGCACAGCTTCCTCAGGGGATAGTTTGACTGAAACAAAGTTTGTTTGTTAAGCGATTGCATTTCTTTGTAGTCACATGTGCTTGTACCACATGTTATCAGTGCATTCAACCAGCTCTTCTGTGCGTCCTCTCTGAGCTCAGTTTGGGGACAGACTGCAGTGGTGGGGCCTCAATCTCAAGGATGGTTAACTCTCAGAAAATGAAAAGGCAGTGTGATGCACTCGAGTCCTTCAACCTTTATGAACGGAATTTAATTTCCTCTTATGATTCCCATGCTATCTGAAAGAAGATTCGGCATGAACTAAGAATCCCCATCACTGAAATGCCAAACTTCTGAAAGGCTTGTCGGTAAAGTAGCATCATGGAAATGCCATGGTTATGAGGGTTTAGAGGGACAAGGGGGCTTCCCTGGTGGCTCAGACAGTAAAGAATCTGCCTGCAATGCAGGAGACCCAGGTTCAATCCCTGGGTCGGGAAGATCCCCTGGAAAAGGGAATGGCTACCCACTCCAGTTATTCTTCCTGGAGAATGCCACGGACAGAGGAGCCTGGTGGGCAACAGTCCATAGAGGGTCACACAGAGTCGAACACAACTGAAGCAGTTGAACATGCACACACGTGAGTGTGTGACGAGGATCAGATAAGTAGCTCTGCCGGTTGCAGAGGAAGCACCAGGGGACTGTCAGCTGTGAGTGCTGCCTGGGCTTTCCGGAGGGCGCCCATGGTCCCCATTTGACCATCTGTCACTGCTGTCCTAGGTTCAGGTGGGCTTAGCCAACGTAGGAAAACCCTAGCAGCTGAGATGCCAGGGGCTGGATGGTACCAGGGAGGAGGCTCACATCCTCCTGATTCTCAGGGAGGTGGCCTCCACCAGGAGCTGAATGAGACACAGTACGCACCCCAGAGCCTGACCTGCTGCCTGTACAGGAAGAAAGAGGAAGGTAGTTGTCCCCAACAAACGGGCGGTTTCCGTGAAAGCAGAGGCTCTGGTTCTGCCTGCAAGATCTCCAAGGTGTTCCGACCACATGGCCCTCCCTCACTCCAGATTTTGTCAGTTCTGGGTTTCCTGAGGGCTTTTCAGTGTCAGGGTGAGTGTCCTCGGGCAGAAGGAGATCAAAGTCGAGCGAGTACTGGGGACCTGCTGCCTCAGCTGTTTGGTGGGAAAGCACGGTCCGCCATGTGAAGTTGGAACCAGGCAGCTTGCCCTTGGGTCCTATCCAGAGGGCCCCTGCGAAGTACAGTCTTGGTTAACTAAGAGCTAAGATCGAGGTTCCCTGAGCTGACTGCAGGGATCGTCCCAGCAGACACCCGAGAGTGTGTGTCCCTCCTTTCTGTGGGCAGCTTGGCTCACCTTAAGGGGTCTTAGGTGGGCTCTCATTGCTGGTGAATAAATAGCCCCTGGGGTGAGGAGAAGGTAGACTTGAGGTTAGGAAAGGGTTTAGTGCTCACTGTTCCTGCACTTTGACAAGGACTGAAGGAGGCCTCTTTGCCCTCTGGTGTCCAAGGCAGCTGCCCTGGAAGGCTGGTGGGGCAGGTGCCTGGCTCCTGAGCCTTGTAGGCTGCCTGCCATCTCCCTGCCCCTTCACTGGCTGCCATTGCATTTCGGCGTTCCCGGACTCTGAAGGATCTGCTTACTCTAACTGATCTTACGCCTGCATAATCTCTTCTTTTTCTCCTGCTCTGCTGCCTGTTTATATTTTGTTATCAGAGGAAGAAGAAATGCTCGAACCAGGAACCAGGTATTTACTGGAAAGGTCCGTCAGCCCCATTCAACTGGATGGAAACTGTCTTTAGTCCTGACTTGTAGCACAGGGCCCGCCTTGCCTGTTGCCGATGAGTCCACTTTATTATCCTCTCTGTGACTCTAGTTAAGAGTTAAGGNCTGGATGGTACCAGGGAGGAGGCTCACATCCTCCTGATTCTCAGGGAGGTGGCCTCCACCAGGAGCTGAATGAGACACAGTACGCACCCCAGAGCCTGACCTGCTGCCTGTACAGGAAGAAAGAGGAAGGTAGTTGTCCCCAACAAACGGGCGGTTTCCGTGAAAGCAGAGGCTCTGGTTCTGCCTGCAAGATCTCCAAGGTGTTCCGACCACATGGCCCTCCCTCACTCCAGATTTTGTCAGTTCTGGGTTTCCTGAGGGCTTTTCAGTGTCAGGGTGAGTGTCCTCGGGCAGAAGGAGATCAAAGTCGAGCGAGTACTGGGGACCTGCTGCCTCAGCTGTTTGGTGGGAAAGCACGGTCCGCCATGTGAAGTTGGAACCAGGCAGCTTGCCCTTGGGTCCTATCCAGAGGGCCCCTGCGAAGTACAGTCTTGGTTAACTAAGAGCTAAGATCGAGGTTCCCTGAGCTGACTGCAGGGATCGTCCCAGCAGACACCCGAGAGTGTGTGTCCCTCCTTTCTGTGGGCAGCTTGGCTCACCTTAAGGGGTCTTAGGTGGGCTCTCATTGCTGGTGAATAAATAGCCCCTGGGGTGAGGAGAAGGTAGACTTGAGGTTAGGAAAGGGTTTAGTGCTCACTGTTCCTGCACTTTGACAAGGACTGAAGGAGGCCTCTTTGCCCTCTGGTGTCCAAGGCAGCTGCCCTGGAAGGCTGGTGGGGCAGGTGCCTGGCTCCTGAGCCTCGTAGGCTGCCTGCCATCTCCCTGCCCCTTCACTGGCTGCCATTGCATTTCGGCGTTCCCGGACTCTGAAGGATCTGCTTACTCTAACTGATCTTACGCCTGCATAATCTCTTCTTTTTCTCCTGCTCTGCTGCCTGTTTATATTTTGTTATCAGAGGAAGAAGAAATGCTCGAACCAGGAACCAGGTATTTACTGGAAAGGTCCGTCAGCCCCATTCAACTGGATGGAAACTGTCTTTAGTCCTGACTTGTAGCACAGGGCCCGCCTTGCCTGTTGCCGATGAGTCCACTTTATTATCCTCTCTGTGACTCTAGTTAAGAGTTAAGGTGTTCTAGTTAAGAATTCCCAGGTGGGGTGTGGAATAGCCACGAAGCCATCCAATTTCACGTGTGTTTTTTTCCCCTGTCCCTTTTATGTGAGCATACCAGTACATGTGCCTTCTGCTTCCTCACCTTCTGAGGAGGCTAATATTTAATTTGGACCATTTTAAAAAAGAGTTGTTGTTCTTGTTTTTTTTTTTTTTAAAGATTGTATGCTCTGTAAGTTGCCTGAAATAGCAGAAGGGTCAACCAATGATGGAATCCAAAGGAAAATGATCCCTTGCCCAGCTCTCTGTAGCCTTGGGCCAGCCTAGGGAAATGTCATTGAACTTGACATTGACACCCCAGATACATGTGTTTAGAGCTGCATCTTAGTCAACCTTTCTGACTAAGATGGCCACTCAGTGGTCAGTGGCTGACAATTTTTTCTAGAAGTTTTCCTTGTAACATGTGTACTGTTAAACCAAGTTATCTGTCCTGATGTTTAGGTTGTTACATCATGAACAGAGCTAGTCTTCCCTTCTCAGAGCTCAGAAGGACCCCTGGGGCCGGCCTTGCTTCTCCCATAGTGTGCCCTTCTTCATGCAAGCAGCAGGTCCTGACAGCAGGTCCTACAGTCCTAGGCAGTCCTTGCTCCTTCCCTGAATGCTGGGAGAATGGAGTTGAGTTGGGACTGAGGGGAGTGGGAGGCAGAGAAGTCTTGGAGAGCAGACTCTAGCTCCCTCCATACGGAGGGCTCCCTCCCCTTCCGCCATGTGCCTGTAAGGTCTCCCGAGCCCTGATTCCTTCCCAGATGAGTAAGGAGACAGAGCATTTCTTTAAAATTATCATAACTATGCCTTTTCTGCAATAACAGAAAACTTCCTATTTTAACTGTTTGTGGAGACTTTAGAATTAGTGGTTCCTTGCTTGTTTTCTCACTAATCCGATGGTACTAATATTCTGGCTTGAGTTCGTAATCTGTGTTTGCAGTGTCTTCTCTCCTGTGGTGGTTGCCAAGTCCAATACAACTCACGACTTTTTTTCTTAAGGATTCAGGACAAGCTATACCACTGGTCGTCGAGAGCTGTATCCGATACATCAATTTATATGGTAAGCCTAATCTCAGGGCCGTGTTTTCAGCTCTTTCAAGGACAGGTGCCTGGCTGTTCTCATAAGAGATGAGACTCAGATTTTCATCTTGGTAGATGTCACGCTACTGCTCTCCTTATGCTCCATAGCACAGCTGCTATTCTGACTGCTGTCTGTTGAGCCTTCTGTGTTTGGGGGACTGAAGGTGGTGGTGAGAAGATCTAGGGACTGGGAACACTGAGGAGCAGGGAGGGTTCACGAGAGAACAATATTTGTTCCTTCCTCACTCCCACCCCAGCCCCGAGCTCTGCACTTTGAGCCCTGGCTGAGGTTGGCCATCCAATCAGCTAATACTGCTAGACTGTGGCAAGCTGCATGAAGGAAATAGGAGTGTCTGGGATTTGCTACATGGTGTTCCCAGCACTTAATGTGTGCCTCCATCCATTTATTTATTCATCCCTCCAAAAATATATTTCCAGAGTGCAGAGCAGGCACTGTTTCTGACAATGGCAGCACAGCCACGAACGAGACAAGTAGGCTGCCAGCCCTCGGTAGCTTACATGACCAATTAGAAGGGCAAGGAAATGAATGAGCAGAGAGATACATAGTCTAATTTCAGCTAGTGATAATGCCTAAGAACTAACTAAGGGGACAGAGAATGGCTAGAGGAGGACAGGNTCAAACTGTCCCAGATAGAACAGCTCAAGGCAAGTTAAGACAGTGATGAAGTTGGAAAGGGTAGCAGGTGGGAAATATCCTCAGGGAGTGTTAGAAGCTGCCTCTGCTCCAGCTCTCTCTCCTCCATCCCCAGACAGGACGTTCACAGGACTTACTGGGTAGGGAGGGTCGGCCTCAGGTGTGGGAGGGGTGTGGGCGGAATCAGCCTGGGTCCCAGGGCTGTCTCTGCCTGTGAACTGAGTTCTGGGAAAGGGAAAGGGGGACAGGAGAGCCCCAGTTGGGGGAGCCCAAGGGATGGGAAACAGCAGCAGCTGCTCTCAGATGCCTCAGAGGAGGGAGGCCTGGAGGACCCCAGAAGGCAGGGTGCTGCTGCTGGGTGTAGCAGGAAAGGGGCACTGTTGGGAGGTGACCCAAAGTGAGCAGTTTGCCATCCAGAAGGTCATGGGAAGAGAGGCTTGTGTCAAGAGCCCTTCCTTCATCCTCCGTCCTCGCTCCTACAAGATGTCCTTCTCAAAAAAACCACACTCCAGAGCTGAGGGGAGACTGAGGCCCATTTGCTACTCTCTGCCCCCAAGGATCTTATTGTGTCACGCAGGAGGTTTTTGACACAGAAGCTAAAGGTGGAAGATAAATCAAGATGAGAGCTTATTGACTGATTGGTACAGAAATAAGTGCTATGAGCACTCTAGACCAGGAAGAGCCGTGAGCACTGGGGCAGGGGCAACAATGAAGGAAGTGTCGGCAGAGGGGAGGATGGACGGAGGAGCCGCTGGGAGAAGAGAATGAGCGGAACCTCAGAGACACGGACATGTTTTGGAATACACAGCGTTTTGAAAACAGACAATTTGTCAGGACACGACTTGGAAGGTTCTCTCACCTGATTGCATTTGAAAGCAAAGGTGTTTTGTTTAGTGAAACAATTTCTGAATGGAGAACTCCTACATAAAATGTGTGACAATCAAGTCATCTGACTTTATTCCCCAGACAATCACAACACCCATGGGGGTGTTTGCCCCTTGGAGGAAGTCAGTCCTTCTGCATCTATAGGCTTTGCTGCACCTGGTCAGTCTCCTGAAAGCCTGCAACAAGTGTCTTTGTCAGTGGTGCCAAAACCTTGTCTTTGAATGGACGGTCTTTTGGAATGAGAAGTGTCATTCAGAGTCCAGCTTTGCAGCCACCGGAGCCACAGAATGGCAAGAGGTATAGGCTGCATTGGGCGCCAGGAGACTGGCTCTGAAAAGAGCCTCCAGAGAGGGACACCCTAGAGAGCTGGGCAGCAGCACATCCCTGGAATAAGCGCACAGCTTCCTCAGGGGATAGTTTGACTGAAACAAAGTTTGTTTGTTAAGCGATTGCATTTCTTTGTAGTCACATGTGCTTGTACCACATGTTATCAGTGCATTCAACCAGCTCTTCTGTGCGTCCTCTCTGAGCTCAGTTTGGGGACAGACTGCAGTGGTGGGGCCTCAATCTCAAGGATGGTTAACTCTCAGAAAATGAAAAGGCAGTGTGATGCACTCGAGTCCTTCAACCTTTATGAACGGAATTTAATTTCCTCTTATGATTCCCATGCTATCTGAAAGAAGATTCGGCATGAACTAAGAATCCCCATCTCTGAAATGCCAAAGTTCTGAAAGGCTTGTCGGTAAAGTAGCATCATGGAAATGCCATGGTTATGAGGGTTTAGAGGGACAAGGGGGCTTCCCTGGTGGCTCAGACAGTAAAGAATCTGCCTGCAATGCAGGAGACCCGGGTTCAATCCCTGGGTCGGGAAGATCCCCTGGAAAAGGGAATGGCTACCCACTCCAGTTATTCTTCCTGGAGAATGCCACGGACAGAGGAGCCTGGTGGGCAACAGTCCATAGAGGGTCACACAGAGTCGAACACAACTGAAGCAGTTGAACATGCACACACGTGAGTGTGTGACAAGGATCAGATAAGTAGCTCTGCCGGTTGCAGAGGAAGCACCAGGGGACTGTCAGCTGCGAGTGCTGCCTGGGCTTTCCGGAGGGCGCCCATGGTCCCCATCTGACCATCTGTCACTGCTGTCCTAGGTTCAGGTGGGCTTAGCCAACGTAGGAAAACCCTAGCAGCTGAGATGCCAGGGGCTGGATGGTACCAGGGAGGAGGCTCACATCCTCCTGATTCTCAGGGAGGTGGCCTCCACCAGGAGCTGAATGAGACACAGTACGCACCCCAGAGCCTGACCTGCTGCCTGTACAGGAAGAAAGAGGAAGGTAGTTGTCCCCAACAAACGGGCGGTTTCCGTGAAAGCAGAGGCTCTGGTTCTGCCTGCAAGATCTCCAAGGTGTTCCGACCACATGGCCCTCCCTCACTCCAGATTTTGTCAGTTCTGGGTTTCCTGAGGGCTTTTCAGTGTCAGGGTGAGTGTCCTCGGGCAGAAGGAGATCAAAGTCGAGCGAGTACTGGGGACCTGCTGCCTCAGCTGTTTGGTGGGAAAGCACGGTCCGCCATGTGAAGTTGGAACCAGGCAGCTTGCCCTTGGGTCCTATCCAGAGGGCCCCTGCGAAGTACAGTCTTGGTTAACTAAGAGCTAAGATCGAGGTTCCCTGAGCTGACTGCAGGGATCGTCCCAGCAGACACCCGAGAGTGTGTGTCCCTCCTTTCTGTGGGCAGCTTGGCTCACCTTAAGGGGTCTTAGGTGGGCTCTCATTGCTGGTGAATAAATAGCCCCTGGGGTGAGGAGAAGGTAGACTTGAGGTTAGGAAAGGGTTTAGTGCTCACTGTTCCTGCACTTTGACAAGGACTGAAGGAGGCCTCTTTGCCCTCTGGTGTCCAAGGCAGCTGCCCTGGAAGGCTGGTGGGGCAGGTGCCTGGCTCCTGAGCCTCGTAGGCTGCCTGCCATCTCCCTGCCCCTTCACTGGCTGCCATTGCATTTCGGCGTTCCCGGACTCTGAAGGATCTGCTTACTCTAACTGATCTTACGCCTGCATAATCTCTTCTTTTTCTCCTGCTCTGCTGCCTGTTTATATTTTGTTATCAGAGGAAGAAGAAATGCTCGAACCAGGAACCAGGTATTTACTGGAAAGGTCCGTCAGCCCCATTCAACTGGATGGAAACTGTCTTTAGTCCTGACTTGTAGCACAGGGCCCGCCTTGCCTGTTGCCGATGAGTCCACTTTATTATCCTCTCTGTGACTCTAGTTAAGAGTTAAGGTGTTCTAGTTAAGAATTCCCAGGTGGGGTGTGGAATAGCCACGAAGCCATCCAATTTCACGTGTGTTTTTTTCCCCTGTCCCTTTTATGTGAGCATACCAGTACATGTGCCTTCTGCTTCCTCACCTTCTGAGGAGGCTAATATTTAATTTGGACCATTTTAAAAAAGAGTTGTTGTTCTTGTTTTTTTTTTTTTTTAAAGATTGTATGCTCTGTAAGTTGCCTGAAATAGCAGAAGGGTCAACCAATGATGGAATCCAAAGGAAAATGATCCCTTGCCCAGCTCTCTGTAGCCTTGGGCCAGCCTAGGGAAATGTCATTGAACTTGACATTGACACCCCAGATACATGTGTTTAGAGCTGCATCTTAGTCAACCTTTCTGACTAAGATGGCCACTCAGTGGTCAGTGGCTGACAATTTTTTCTAGAAGTTTTCCTTGTAACATGTGTACTGTTAAACCAAGTTATCTGTCTGGATGTTTAGGTTGTTACATCATGAACAGAGCTAGTCTTCCCTTCTCAGAGCTCAGAAGGACCCCTGGGGCCGGCCTTGCTTCTCCCATAGTGTGCCCTTCTTCATGCGAGCAGCAGGTCCTGACAGCAGGTCCTACAGTCCTAGGCAGAGTCCTTGCTCCTTCCCTGAATGCTTGGAGAATGGAGTTGAGTTGGGACTGAGGGGAGTGGGAGGCAGAGAAGTCTTGGAGAGCAGACTCTAGCTCCCTCCATACGGAGGGCTCCCTCCCCTTCCGCCATGTGCCTGTGAGGTCTCCCGAGCCCTGATTCCTTCCCAGATGAGT
Organism: Raphicerus campestris; assembly: GCA_006410735.1. Taxonomy (NCBI): domain Eukaryota; kingdom Metazoa; phylum Chordata; class Mammalia; order Artiodactyla; family Bovidae; genus Raphicerus; species Raphicerus campestris. Next base: position 1,702,745 of record SJYW01008330.1, read on the forward strand.
AAGGAGACAGAGCATTTCTTTAAAATTATCATAACTATGCCTTTTCTGCAATAACAGAAAACTTCCTATTTTAACTGTTTGTGGAGACTTTAGAATTAGTGGTTCCTTGCTTGTTTTCTCACTAATCCGATGGTACTAATATTCTGGCTTGAGTTCGTAATCTGTGTTTGCAGTGTCTTCTCTCCTGTGGTGGTTGCCAAGTCCAATACAACTCACGACTTTTTTTCTTAAGGATTCAGGACAAGCTATACCACTGGTCGTCGAGAGCTGTATCCGATACATCAATTTATATGGTAAGCTTAATCTCAGGGCCGTGTTTTCAGCTCTTTCAAGGACAGGTGCCTGGCTGTTCTCATAAGAGATGAGACTCAGATTTTCATCTTGGTAGATGTCACGCTACTGCTCTCCTTATGCTCCGTAGCACAGCTGCTATTCTGACTGCTGTCTGTTGAGCCTTCTGTGTTTGGGGGACTGAAGGTGGTGGTGAGAAGATCTAGGGACTGGGAACACTGAGGAGCAGGGAGGGTTCACGAGAGAACAATATTTGTTCCTTCCTCACTCCCACCCCAGCCCCGAGCTCTGCACTTTGAGCCCTGGCTGAGGTTGGCCATCCAATCAGCTAATACTGCTAGACTGTGGCAAGCTGCATGAAGGAAATAGGAGTGTCTGGGATTTGCTACATGGTGTTCCCAGCACTTAATGTGTGCCTCCATCCATTTATTTATTCATCCCTCCAAAAATATATTTCCAGAGTGCAGAGCAGGCACTGTTTCTGACAATGGCAGCACAGCCACGAACGAGACAAGTAGGCTGCCAGCCCTCGGTAGCTTACATGACCAATTAGAAGGGCAAGGAAATGAATGAGCAGAGAGATACATAGTCTAATTTCAGCTAGTGATAATGCCTAAGAACTAACTAAGGGGACAGAGAATGGCTAGAGGAGGACAGGACTGACTTGGCTAAGGTTGTGAGGAGAGCCATCTCCGAGGAGGTGGTATCTGAATAGACGCCAACCTTGGCAGTCCAGGTGGAGAGAATGGCAAGTGTCATGGCCTAATACGGGGAGGAAGGCCTGCATGCTTGGATAGGACTGAGCCAGGAGGATGGGGTAAGAGACCCAGGTGGTAGAAATTCAGCATTGGTTAACAAAAGAAATGAATGACATTTATTGAGCACATACTGTGTATACAGACCTTATACATATGTGTATATGTATATGTGTATATACATATATACATATGTGTATACAGCCTGCCTTTAAGGGTAAACACTTCCATAAATTATAACGTGGAGAGTTGTTTGCTATAGAAAACTGAATCTCAGGGAAAGGATTCCCGTCTTAATTTCCTTTTCAGATGAGCGAGGTCCTCTAATCTTCGATCCTGTAGGTCACTGTTTTGTCGTTACTGCTGTGTCAGATAGCTAGGTCTGCTATTCCTTATGGCCTTGCAGAAACACATAAAAAATGAGGTTGTCTCTTTAATAAGTTAACCTTCCCCAAACTCCTCAATCCCAAGTTAGCATGCAGTCTAGACTCTAGATTTTCTTGAAGAAAGACAAAGTCTGTAATCGGCGAGGGGATGGCTGAGGGAATGGTATTAATCATCCTTGTTCAAAATCTCTGTGACTGTTAAACCCCAGTGGCATTTGTTAATGCAGGTCAAGCTACCTGGAACATTGCAACTGATGAGCTTGGTAGGCAACGTTTCACTACCTAGTTATTTGATTGAGCTAACCTGGGAGTTAAAGTGGAAGTTATTCACTGGTCCAGTGTTGATATAAATTTCTTGTTTCCTTCAAGCCTGAACAAGAGGCCATAGACATATAAAGCAGAATGTGGCTGAGAATTTGGACCAGCTGAAAAGTTCATTGTAAAGGTTCCTTTTGGGCTTCTATTGGAGACGGCCATTGCGAATGGCTCTTACAAAGGATGATGGGAGAGAGAGACAAGCAGTGGGGAGGGCCATCCATGTTCTCAGTGGTCTGATGAGCTCTAGGCACTTCCTCGTCTTCTTTTTGTTTATTTCTTTTAGGACTCCAGCAGCAAGGCATCTTCAGAGTGCCAGGATCTCAGGTTGAAGTCAATGACATCAAAAATTCCTTTGAGAGAGGTAAGTATGAAGTGATCATCTCCAGCTTGTGTCCAGAGGAAGCCAGGGTGGGTATGGATGCGTTTCTTGGAGCCGGTGTTGCTGGGGCAGCTTTTAGCAACATCTGTGTCCAGCTTCACCTTTAGGGACTTTATCTTGGTAGCTTGAAATCACCCAAGGCTGGAGTTTACACCACAGAAATTGGGCAACACTAAAACCTGTTAATTTTTCTTTTTCCCCCACTGTTGAACAATTACCAGGGTGACTTTCAATTACAATTACACATGGGTGACTTTCTCTGGTGAACTCTGCAGTGGTTGCTGGGGAAAGAGGGCTTTGGAATTATTATGCAAATCTGTAAAGTCTTCTGTGTTTTAGAAAACTTGGAAGAATATATATAATATGGAGTGGCTTAGAACATCTTAATTCTCACTTTTTTTGCAGTGTTCTTGGCAAAGCTATGGATTGGGAGGAAGAGATCATACACTCCCCCTTCCTCTTGGGGAGGTTACCTAGTTCTCACTTTGATATAAAAGCTGATCAGAAATCAAATGTCCACCAGAATGTGGCTTACTTGATTTAGCCTCCCTTGGCCTCAGGATCCCTGATGCGGACAGATGGCCAGTGGCAGTGTCTGGGC
>SJYW01008330.1:1705714-1745831 GCA_006410735.1 Raphicerus campestris
GTAGGCTGCCTGCCATCTCCCTGCCCCTTCACTGGCTGCCATTGCATTTCGGCGTTCCCGGACTCTGAAGGATCTGCTTACTCTAACTGATCTTACGCCTGCATAATCTCTTCTTTTTCTCCTGCTCTGCTGCCTGTTTATATTTTGTTATCAGAGGAAGAAGAAATGCTCGAACCAGGAACCAGGTATTTACTGGAAAGGTCCGTCAGCCCCATTCAACTGGATGGAAACTGTCTTTAGTCCTGACTTGTAGCACAGGGCCCGCCTTGCCTGTTGCCGATGAGTCCACTTTATTATCCTCTCTGTGACTCTAGTTAAGAGTTAAGGTGTTCTAGTTAAGAATTCCCAGGTGGGGTGTGGAATAGCCACGAAGCCATCCAATTTCACGTGTGTTTTTTTCCCCTGTCCCTTTTATGTGAGCATACCAGTACATGTGCCTTCTGCTTCCTCACCTTCTGAGGAGGCTAATATTTAATTTGGACCATTTTAAAAAAGAGTTGTTGTTCTTGTTTTTTTTTTTTTTTAAAGATTGTATGCTCTGTAAGTTGCCTGAAATAGCAGAAGGGTCAACCAATGATGGAATCCAAAGGAAAATGATCCCTTGCCCAGCTCTCTGTAGCCTTGGGCCAGCCTAGGGAAATGTCATTGAACTTGACATTGACACCCCAGATACATGTGTTTAGAGCTGCATCTTAGTCAACCTTTCTGACTAAGATGGCCACTCAGTGGTCAGTGGCTGACAATTTTTTCTAGAAGTTTTCCTTGTAACATGTGTACTGTTAAACCAAGTTATCTGTCTGGATGTTTAGGTTGTTACATCATGAACAGAGCTAGTCTTCCCTTCTCAGAGCTCAGAAGGACCCCTGGGGCCGGCCTTGCTTCTCCCATAGTGTGCCCTTCTTCATGCGAGCAGCAGGTCCTGACAGCAGGTCCTACAGTCCTAGGCAGAGTCCTTGCTCCTTCCCTGAATGCTGGGAGAATGGAGTTGAGTTGGGACTGAGGGGAGTGGGAGGCAGAGAAGTCTTGGAGAGCAGACTCTAGCTCCCTCCATACGGAGGGCTCCCTCCCCTTCCGCCATGTGCCTGTGAGGTCTCCCGAGCCCTGATTCCTTCCCAGATGAGTAAGGAGACAGAGCATTTCTTTAAAATTATCATAACTATGCCTTTTCTGCAATAACAGAAAACTTCCTATTTTAACTGTTTGTGGAGACTTTAGAATTAGTGGTTCCTTGCTTGTTTTCTCACTAATCCGATGGTACTAATATTCTGGCTTGAGTTCGTAATCTGTGTTTGCAGTGTCTTCTCTCCTGTGGTGGTTGCCAAGTCCAATACAACTCACGACTTTTTTTCTTAAGGATTCAGGACAAGCTATACCACTGGTCGTCGAGAGCTGTATCCGATACATCAATTTATATGGTAAGCTTAATCTCAGGGCCGTGTTTTCAGCTCTTTCAAGGACAGGTGCCTGGCTGTTCTCATAAGAGATGAGACTCAGATTTTCATCTTGGTAGATGTCACGCTACTGCTCTCCTTATGCTCCGTAGCACAGCTGCTATTCTGACTGCTGTCTGTTGAGCCTTCTGTGTTTGGGGGACTGAAGGTGGTGGTGAGAAGATCTAGGGACTGGGAACACTGAGGAGCAGGGAGGGTTCACGAGAGAACAATATTTGTTCCTTCCTCACTCCCACCCCAGCCCCGAGCTCTGCACTTTGAGCCCTGGCTGAGGTTGGCCATCCAATCAGCTAATACTGCTAGACTGTGGCAAGCTGCATGAAGGAAATAGGAGTGTCTGGGATTTGCTACATGGTGTTCCCAGCACTTAATGTGTGCCTCCATCCATTTATTTATTCATCCCTCCAAAAATATATTTCCAGAGTGCAGAGCAGGCACTGTTTCTGACAATGGCAGCACAGCCACGAACGAGACAAGTAGGCTGCCAGCCCTCGGTAGCTTACATGACCAATTAGAAGGGCAAGGAAATGAATGAGCAGAGAGATACATAGTCTAATTTCAGCTAGTGATAATGCCTAAGAACTAACTAAGGGGACAGAGAATGGCTAGAGGAGGACAGGACTGACTTGGCTAAGGTTGTGAGGAGAGCCATCTCCGAGGAGGTGGTATCTGAATAGACGCCAACCTTGGCAGTCCAGGTGGAGAGAATGGCAAGTGTCATGGCCTAATACGGGGAGGAAGGCCTGCATGCTTGGATAGGACTGAGCCAGGAGGATGGGGTAAGAGACCCAGGTGGTAGAAATTCAGCATTGGTTAACAAAAGAAATGAATGACATTTATTGAGCACATACTGTGTATACAGACCTTATACATATGTGTATATGTATATGTGCATATACATATATACATATGTGTATACAGCCTGCCTTTAAGGGTAAACACTTCCATAAATTATAACGTGGAGAGTTGTTTGCTATAGAAAACTGAATCTCAGGGAAAGGATTCCCGTCTTAATTTCCTTTTCAGATGAGCGAGGTCCTCTAATCTTCGATCCTGTAGGTCACTGTTTTGTCGTTACTGCTGTGTCAGATAGCTAGGTCTGCTATTCCTTATGGCCTTGCAGAAACACATAAAAAATGAGGTTGTCTCTTTAATAAGTTAACCTTCCCCAAACTCCTCAATCCCAAGTTAGCATGCAGTCTAGACTCTAGATTTTCTTGAAGAAAGACAAAGTCTGTAATCGGCGAGGGGATGGCTGAGGGAATGGTATTAATCATCCTTGTTCAAAATCTCTGTGACTGTTAAACCCCAGTGGCATTTGTTAATGCAGGTCAAGCTACCTGGAACATTGCAACTGATGAGCTTGGTAGGCAACGTTTCACTACCTAGTTATTTGATTGAGCTAACCTGGGAGTTAAAGTGGAAGTTATTCACTGGTCCAGTGTTGATATAAATTTCTTGTTTCCTTCAAGCCTGAACAAGAGGCCATAGACATATAAAGCAGAATGTGGCTGAGAATTTGGACCAGCTGAAAAGTTCATTGTAAAGGTTCCTTTTGGGCTTCTATTGGAGACGGCCATTGCGAATGGCTCTTACAAAGGATGATGGGAGAGAGAGACAAGCAGTGGGGAGGGCCATCCATGTTCTCAGTGGTCTGATGAGCTCTAGGCACTTCCTCGTCTTCTTTTTGTTTATTTCTTTTAGGACTCCAGCAGCAAGGCATCTTCAGAGTGCCAGGATCTCAGGTTGAAGTCAATGACATCAAAAATTCCTTTGAGAGAGGTAAGTATGAAGTGATCATCTCCAGCTTGTGTCCAGAGGAAGCCAGGGTGGGTATGGATGCGTTTCTTGGAGCCGGTGTTGCTGGGGCAGCTTTTAGCAACATCTGTGTCCAGCTTCACCTTTAGGGACTTTATCTTGGTAGCTTGAAATCACCCAAGGCTGGAGTTTACACCACAGAAATTGGGCAACACTAAAACCTGTTAATTTTTCTTTTTCCCCCACTGTTGAACAATTACCAGGGTGACTTTCAATTACAATTACACATGGGTGACTTTCTCTGGTGAACTCTGCAGTGGTTGCTGGGGAAAGAGGGCTTTGGAATTATTATGCAAATCTGTAAAGTCTTCTGTGTTTTAGAAAACTTGGAAGAATATATATAATATGGAGTGGCTTAGAACATCTTAATTCTCACTTTTTTTGCAGTGTTCTTGGCAAAGCTATGGATTGGGAGGAAGAGATCATACACTCCCCCTTCCTCTTGGGGAGGTTACCTAGTTCTCACTTTGATATAAAAGCTGATCAGAAATCAAATGTCCACCAGAATGTGGCTTACTTGATTTAGCCTCCCTTGGCCTCAGGATCCCTGATGCGGACAGATGGCCAGTGGCAGTGTCTGGGCGAAGTAAGGACTTAATAGGGTCAGGAAAAGCTCTGCCGTTTTGACACTAGTGCATATCTTGCTGCTATAGTGAAACTTAGAGTCTGGGCATTTCTGTTCAAAGAAATAGTTTCAAACGTTGTGCATAAATGCTAAGTTGCTTCAGTGGTGTCTATCTCTTTGCAACCCTATGGACTGTAGCCCGCCAGGCTCCTCTCTCTGTCCATGGGATTCTCCAGGAATACTGGAGTGGGTTGCTATGCCCTCCTTCAGGGGATCTTCCCAATACAGGGATCGAATCCATGCCTCTTATGTCTCCTGCATTGGCAGGAGGGTACTTAATCTCTAGGGCCACCTGGGAAGCCGCTTCTAACATCATGATCCCTGGTGACTGAACAAAGTCCATCCTGGGGAGGAGATGAAAGCCAGTGCTGGGGCGTCCTGAGCAGACCTCTGCTCTAGGCTCACAGCGTTTGGAGGCATCACATCTCCATAGTTTACTCCTCAACTCAGATCTGCTGCCTTTCTCTCTGAGTGGTTAGGTACCAAGTTTGGTCTGAGGACCCCAATCTCAAACCCACTTCCTCACAGTACACTACTTCCTAAATTACAAAGCACTTTCTTACCCATTCTTCCATATAATCCTACAAACAACCTTGGAAGGTGTATACTTTGTCCCTGATGGTTGTGCTCTGAGCAGGCCTCTCCCTGAGGCTCCAGCCCTAGAATTCTCCTGCCTTATTGCCAGGCCTGATTCACCCTTGCCCTGTCCTCCTGCTTCCATCCTCAGACCTAGCTCTAGGGTGGAGGAAACACCAGCCTGTCACCCCTATTGCCCCCGGCAACAGAGCCTAGCATCCCTGGGCACTCTGGCTTGGAACCGGGTGTGGAGAGCTGGGTTGGGCTGGATGTGACTCTCAGTGACCTCCTAGGGTCCCAGGAAGCTTAGGTTTTAGATTCCACTCCAGGATCTAGGGCCCTTAGAACCAGAGAGCTCCAGAACTGCCCTGCTCCATGCTCCTACTGAAGCATTTATTCATCCACTCAGCAAGCCTCCATTGAGCTGTGCAGTGCACTCAGTGATGGACTAGGGTCTGGAAATACAATAGGAACAAGAGACAAGTCACTGCTAGCTGGGAAGGTAAACAGCACGATCAGTGCAAGGATGGGATAAGAGGTGGGTGGGAGCCATGAGCTCAGCTTGGGTGAAGGGGGAGGAATAGCAAAGCCTCAGAAGGCTTCCTGGAGGAGGATATGCCTCAGGTGGGGCTTGAAGAGTAAGATCCGGGGAAGAGGGGAAAGGGCATTCTGGACCAAGGGAACAGCATGTGCAGAGCCCACAGAGCAAGAGGTATCCTCCCGGATAGGACTGGAAGTTCCTTGTTTCCCTGAGCTCCTCTCGGCATCACTGGCCAGCCCAGCCAGGGTTTGGTTTCTTTATTTGCTTTGACTTCTTGGCACCCCTGCTGCCCTGTGTTCCCTGTAAGTGAGCAGAGCTGGACCCTCTGGACCCTTTGCTGGTTCCTGGGAGCATCCCACTATACAGAACTCCTTTTATCTCGTGAGTAAACTTGCCTGGTGCCTCAGCCTGCTGACTGCCCCCAACCCCCTCGCGTTTTCTTACTTGCCAGTGTCTTCTTAGTAAGTACCCGGTTGTATCAGGCAGCCACGCCCAATCCCAGCAGCCCTGCTTTCTTTCCTTCCTGAATGTGATTTCTAAGGTCAGTACCTCCTGTTACTTGCTTGGGTGCCTTGGAAGGGTAATGTGCACATTAGAATTCTCTGGTCCTAACAAGCCTTGGACTGCAGAGATCACCTGACCTGAACTTCAGCTGCAGAAACTGCTTTTTTCTTTGCCTCGTGTGTCCAGTGAGGCTCCTCTCCTTCTCACCCTCACTCCAGAATGAATCTCATTCTTTTGCCAGCCTCGTCCTTCTGCTCCACCTGAGCCTACCTGAAAGCATGGCTTATTCTAAAATAAGTCCCTGGGATGTCTCTTTTAGAGAACCCCTTTCTGGATTCTCTGGGCAGCTGGTGCCTAGATTTCACATAAATTACTTTCTGTTTCTTGACATTCAGCACCCTGGGTTTGGGTTCCTGACCTGGCTGATCCTCAAGAGGAGCTTGTCTCCTCCCCTTCTCCTGAAACTGGCTTCCCTCTCCATGCCTGGTTGCTGTGTTCCCTGCAGCTCCCCCGTAACCAGGTGCCCCAAGCCCACTCCTCAGGGCCCTCGTGCTCTAATGTGTGATGGAACTTTCTAAGCCAGAGCATTGTGTGTTTTTCCTTTCTTCCTTTTATTTTTAAAATCTTAAACCCTCTAATCCCTGCAGGGTGCCTGTCCTTTGTCATTTGTTCAAACAGATAGGGATCTTTTCCTCTCTGGCCCCTTTCTTACTCTCTGGGTGAAGTTCTTGCCTACATACCTACATTCCTGTTGAAAGGAGCACAGATCTCTTTTCCTTAGTTTCTGAATAATTACATGTTGGAAATTCACTCTTGGCTTATTATTCCTAAACCCAGGTTCTTTTTCTTTTGACATGAGTCAACTACAGTTTTAGTTGGGATTATGGTTTTTATTGAGGCTTCCCAGGTGGCTCAGGTGGTAAAGAATCCACCTGCCAATGTAGAATGCAGGAAACAGAGGTTCGATCCCTGGGTTGGAAAGATCCCTGAGGAAGGAAATGGCAACCCATTTCAGTATTCTTGCCTGGGAAATTCCATGGACACAGGAGCCTGGTGGGCTATAGTCCATGGGGTCATAAAGAGTCAGGCATGACTGAGCAACTAAACACACACACACACATGATTTTTATTATTATATTTTGCGTCAATACATCTTAAACTCACTGAGGTCTGAGATATTTCCTGTAATCTTTTGGGAAAATAAAGGAAAGACATCATGGAAAGGTAGGAGTCAGTGGTTGTTCCGAGGAGAGAGCTGTGGTTCACTGTTTTCTCCCAGGCTAGTCTTCTGTCTTTGATTCCCCCCAAACCAATCTCTTCTTCCTATGTAAAGATGAGAGAGCTNTTCTCACCCTCACTCCAGAATGAATCTCATTCTTTTGCCAGCCTCGTCCTTCTGCTCCACCTGAGCCTACCTGAAAGCATGGCTTATTCTAAAATAAGTCCCTGGGATGTCTCTTTTAGAGAACCCCTTTCTGGATTCTCTGGGCAGCTGGTGCCTAGATTTCACATAAATTACTTTCTGTTTCTTGACATTCAGCACCCTGGGTTTGGGTTCCTGACCTGGCTGATCCTCAAGAGGAGCTTGTCTCCTCCCCTTCTCCTGAAACTGGCTTCCCTCTCCATGCCTGGTTGCTGTGTTCCCTGCAGCTCCCCCGTAACCAGGTGCCCCAAGCCCACTCCTCAGGGCCCTCGTGCTCTAATGTGTGATGGAACTTTCTAAGCCAGAGCATTGTGTGTTTTTCCTTTCTTCCTTTTATTTTTAAAATCTTAAACCCTCTAATCCCTGCAGGGTGCCTGTCCTTTGTCATTTGTTCAAACAGATAGGGATCTTTTCCTCTCTGGCCCCTTTCTTACTCTCTGGGTGAAGTTCTTGCCTACATACCTACATTCCTGTTGAAAGGAGCACAGATCTCTTTTCCTTAGTTTCTGAATAATTACATGTTGGAAATTCACTCTTGGCTTACTATTCCTAAACCCAGGTTCTTTTTCTTTTGACATGAGTCAACTACAGTTTTAGTTGGGATTATGGTTTTTATTGAGGCTTCCCAGGTGGCTCAGGTGGTAAAGAATCCACCTGCCAATGTAGAATGCAGGAAACAGAGGTTCGATCCCTGGGTTGGAAAGATCCCTGAGGAAGGAAATGGCAACCCATTTCAGTATTCTTGCCTGGGAAATTCCATGGACACAGGAGCCTGGTGGGCTATAGTCCATGGGGTCATAAAGAGTCAGGCATGACTGAGCAACTAAACACACACACACACATGATTTTTATTATTATATTTTGCGTCAATACATCTTAAACTCACTGAGGTCTGAGATATTTCCTGTAATCTTTTGGGAAAATAAAGGAAAGACATCATGGAAAGGTAGGAGTCAGTGGTTGTTCCGAGGAGAGAGCTGTGGTTCACTGTTTTCTCCCAGGCTAGTCTTCTGTCTTTGATTCCCCCCAAACCAATCTCTTCTTTCTATGTAAAGATGAGAGAGCTGACAGTGATTGCTCCTTATGTGGAAGGATGGCTGGAACAGAGTTGATGGCCCTTTCACCCTGTGCCGATCAAGATAGAGTTTGAACTTGGGGCTGCAATCCCTGCATATAGGGTCTGACACATTCTAGACTCAGGACCTGGTCTTTCTCAGATCTATTTCCTGCCCAAGGAAGAAGGGTATGAGCAGAAAACACAGGGAGGGTTTGTCACATTGCGGAGCCTCAAGATGGGGCTGGGAGGGCCCTGGCTACAGAGACCCACCCTTGAGGCCACCCATGGGCTTCCTGCAGCGTCCCCATCCAGCAGCACTTTCCCCTAGAGCCCTGAGCACACGCTGTGTGTTCACTTTCCCCTGGGTACAGCCCTGCCTGCAGCCTTTCAGCAATGCCTGGGTGACCTGGCTAAGAGCAGGGTGCAGGCAGGGCTGTTGGGTAACGATTCTACCTCCCTCCCTGGAAACAAGCTAGCAAAGTTGGAACAGCAACTTTCTCTCATATGTGCCTGGAATTTCAGCTCTAATTCTCTCCTGGAGGAAGCCTTCATTCACATACACCACCGTGCTCATCTCAAGCTCTTCTGGAGCCAAGTTGGCTAGCTTTGAAGAGAGCTGAAGGCCTGGGCTAGGAGGGGAAAATGTTTGATGGCTCCTTTTATGAGTGATGGCTTCCATTGTGGCTCAAGCTGATAAAGGGTCCGCCTGCAATGCGGGAGACCTGGGTTCGATCCCTGGGTTTGGAAGATCCCCTGGAGAAGGGAAAAGCTACCCAGTCCAGTATTCTGGCCTGGAGAATTCCAAGGATTGTATAGTCCATGGGGTCGCAAAGAGTAGGGCATGACTCTGTGACTTTCATTTTCACTTTTATGAAAGAGGGGCTTCCCTGATGGCTCGTGAAGTGCCTTCTGGAAGGAAGAGCAAGAATGAATGGTGTATGTGTCTGTCAGTCTGTAGTCAATATGTTAACCATACTTGACAAAGGGAGCTTATATGGAAGGAATAAAATCCATGTGCTTTTGGATCATGAGACCACAACAGTAATGCATGGTACAATAAGGAAACAGCTTAATATAGCACAGAGTTTTCACACTCTTCTGGTCCTTCAGAGGGGCCTCAGGGTTACTGCTGGGTTAGAGAGGGGAGCTGAGGAGGTGGGGCTTGGACCTATCTCTAAATTCAATCAAGGCGGCTTTGCTCATCTGTGGGAACTTTTTTCTTGAGAAAGAAAAAAAATTCGGTTTCTACTATAAAGGAAGGAGAGAGAGAAGGAGGAAAGGAAGGAAGATGACAGATGTGTGGGTAGATAGTTAGATGAATAGATATATAGATACATACATAGATACATAGCCACGTGTGCAGACAGGCAGCAGACAGAATTGAAAACCACAGGTAGAAGGAGTATTTCCCAGGCATCATGCGACCTGGGAGCTGCTAGTGTCTGTTTTTGACTCCACGGGCAAGCTGTTTCATTTTGCGGCCTCAGCTTTCTCCCAGGAGAGGGGTGGTGCTGGAACCGTGCCTCCTTTGGTGCTGCGTGGTGCTGTTGTGAGGATTAAGAGGCATCACGTGTGCCAGTGTGCTTCTCACTTGAAAAGTGCTATATTAGTAAAGCAATATATTTTTTAATGTTTTCTCTCTTCTTTCCCCATGAGAAAGTCTTGTGGGGTAAGCATCCTCATCTCCTCCTGTGGGAACATCTGAGAGGTAGAATGCAGTGCCTGGGCTGCCACACATGAATGGTCGTTCAGGCTGGGCACTGCCCTCATCCATGAGGGCAGGAGGGAGCTGAACTCTGGCTCAGGCCCTGGAAGCTGCACTTCCTGGTTCAGAAAGGGGTGGGGGTGGGGTGCTTTCTCTAATTTGTACTAAAGCATGTTGGGGCTAGCAGAGGCCTGCCACTCACACACATTCTCTTCCCACGGAGGCAGAGTATAGAGAGATCCAAGTATGAATTTCCCATTCTGCTCTTCATTGCTTACCAGTCTTCGATTGCTCTGTGCTGTTCTGGAAGGAGGAGGAGGTTGAAGGAGGTGTCAGATTGCTGCCAGCTCCAGCAGCCCCCATGAACCTAAGAAGTGCTGATCTCCTGAGATGTTTTCCCCTCTGCAGTTGGCAAAAATTTAAAAGACATCCCACAAGCAGGGCTGTGGAGAAGCAGCCTTCTCCTGTGTTGCTGGTAGGAGGAGAAAAATGGTGCAGCCCCACTGGAGGAGAATTTGGCTTTATCTGATGAAACCACACATTAGTTTACCCTTTGACCCAGCAATCCCACTTCCAAGAACCTACCACAGAGACATGTGGTAGGAATAGGAAGCACAGTTAGAAGGCTATTTGTTGCTGCAGTTTATTAGTAACAGCAAAAGATTGTAATGTCAATCCGTGGGAGACTGGTTGACTAAGTTATAGTCTATCCATGAAACAGAATACTTTGCAGCCATTAAACAAAATGGGGAAGGCCCAGCACGTGGCCCAGTAAACCCAGGGGCCAATGGACCGCCGATCTGCCCTGAGTACTCCAGGCCTGGTTTCTTCAGCATCGCGACTATGAGGAAAGTGGTTCAACAGCTCCGGCTGGAGGCTGGACTCGACTGGTTGAAGGTTTCCCAGGCAGCTGCAGATTTGAAACAATTCTGTCTGCTGAATGCTCAAGCACTCTGCTGACTGGAGTATCTTCAAGTACAAATCCCTCCAGACTCCAGAAAGTCTGTTCCTTTTTGCAGCAAAAGGAATCTTTACATGGTTTTCTAAAACCACTTTTCATAAGCTGGTGAATATTCAAAGGAAAGCTAGATTTGAAGCCTGTACAAACGTCTCTCGCTGTAACATGGGCCATACTATACAAACATCTACTTTTGTTAGTCCTTAACGTCTACCTTTCTGAATATTCATGAATTTCTGTTTCATAAGAAATTATTTTATATACACTGGTGGCAGCATACAATAAAATCTTAGTATAAAAACATTCTTTTAAAAAATGAGGAAGATTCCTGTGAACTGACATGGAGGGATTTCTAAGATTTACTGTTAAGAGAAGAAACAAGTATATGTAGTAATAGAGGGTATTACTTGCACTGTGTTAGAAATGAGGGAATGTAAAAATGTTTTTTATATATATGGATTGTATTTGCTTATTTTTGCAGAAAGAAAGATAGCAGGACAAATCAGAGACTAATGAAAATGGTTAAATGTAAAGTGTAGGTGTGAGAAAGATAAGAATAGAGCTTCTCTGCAAGCAACTTTTTAATCTGGTTTTGACTCTTGGACCACATAAATGTTTTTTCAAAATTACAAAGTTTTTTTAAGATTTATAAAAAGATAAAATCCCCCAAATTGAATAGAAACGGAAACAAATAAGCTGTATATCAGACTGAGAACCAAACAGAGAGTAACTTTTCAACATGTGCTCTGGTCATACAGTTTTTAACAGCTCTATTGAATTTCATACTTAAGGCTCACCTATTTTTAAAGTGTACATTTCGGTCGTTTCTAATATATTAATAGAATTGTACATCATCACTAGTCAATCCAGAGATCAAACCAGTCAACCAGTCAATCCTAAAGGAAATCAAGCCCGAATATTCATTGAAAGGACTCATGCTAAAGTTGAAGTTCCAATTATTTGGCCACCTGATGCGAAGAGCTGACTCACTGGAAAAGACCCTGATGTTGGGAAAGATTGAAGGCAAAAGGAGAAGAGGGTGGCAGAGGATGAGATGGTTAGATAACATCATCAACTCAATGGACATGAATCTGAATAAACTCCAAGAGACAGTGAAAGACAGGGAAGCTGGCATGCTGCAGTCCATGGTGTTGCAAAGAGTCGGATGGTACTTATTGACTGAACAACAGCATTATCTCCAAAATCTAATCTCAGAAAATTATCCTCATCCCTAAAATGAACCTTGTACCCACTTGTAGTTACTCCATATACCATTCATACCCAGCTCCCATTGCTAATCTACTTTCTGTGTTCTTTTAACAAATGTATTCATCTGTTACATGTTTGGCTGGGCTGGGTCTCTGTTACTGCACAGGGACTTTTTCTAGTTGCTGTGAGTGGGGCTACTCTCTAGTTGTAGTGCATGGGCTTCTCATTGCATTGTCGTAGAGCATGGGCTCCAAGGCATGCAGGCTTCAGTAGTTGCAACTTGCAGGTGGTAGAGTGCAGGCCCAATAAGTGTAGCTCACAGGCCTAGTTGCCCCTTGGCATGTGGAATCTTCCCTGACCAGGGATTGACCCTGTGTCTCCTGCATTGGCAGGTGGATTCTTAACCACTGGACCACCAAGGAAGTCCTCTACTTTCTGTCTTTTGATCATACATGTTTAGTGAGATACATTTTGAGAACTTAAAATATAAAAACAAAAGCCCTGCAAAAATATATATACACACACATATATCTATACACTCTGTATCTATTGAAAGAGCCTAAAGTTCTTTATAACACTCCTGTAGCAATGAACACACATAAAACCTAGATCTTGGTTTCTAAATACCATTCCCTACAAAAAACAAACAGAGCTCCTTAAAGAAGTATTTTTATTATAGGTCTGGGTCAAAGAAAGTACAAGGATCCAGAGACATCTTTTATGCCAGAAAGCAAGGAAGAGATCACAGTAGAGATCACATCAAAAGGACATAAGAAAGAACTCCCCCTGGCCAAATTTGGGGAAAATCTGAGCATCCCAATGAATAGTGGGTAGTGGGTTAAACACATTGAATTAAAAATTATAAAAACAAGCCCATAAAATGAATTTTTTTTTTAAAAGAGGCAGGTNTAGTCCAGTTCCAGAGCAGGGCCCTCAGCAGATGTGGTCTTCGGCCTCTGGTACAAGGTCATGACATCATGTACCTTGAATCACAGGAGAGAGGAAGTCCTTTCTCAGTTCCCTCCTAAAGCCTTGATTGCATCAAGGAGGGACCCGTACAAGTCAGTCTCCCTGCAGATCAGAAAGGGCAGGGCCTCAGGCTCAGAAACTTGTATGCAAAACAGTGTCTGCCTATCATTTGGTAGCTTTGTTTTGCTTTTGTTGTATCTATTTTTATCTTACCTTCTAACTATGGCAAGTGATCCTGGTTTCTCATTTGCAGAGTGAGGTGAAGTCTCCTTTTTTAAGGAAATGTGTTCAAGAAAACAGTATTAAGAAATGGTGATGGAGGTGGCCTAGGGCATTGTGACTGAAGCCGCGGACAGGGAGGGGCCCGAATGAGGGGCAGTGGACTCAGTATGTGTGCAAGTCTTCCCCTCTGTGGAGACCTGGGTGAGGCATCAGGGTGTGGACAAAAGTAGGCTGGAGAGTGCTGGGCAGAGAAGAGAGATAACCAGTGTGTGCAAAGGCCTGGGGCAGGGGAGCCTTTGGAGGGCAGGGGAAAGTAGACAAGGTGACCTGGCACAGCTTCTCTGCGGGGCACCACTGGCGTTTAGGGTAGAGCAGTGCCTTTTGTGTATCCCACACATTCAGGACACTTAGCACCTTGGCCCCTGGATTCCAGATACCAGTGGCATCCTCTAGTCACTGACAACACCAGAGAATGTCCTGCATGTTTGAAAGAGCCCCTGAGGTCCCCTCCCACTTCATCTGAGAAACGTGGCTCCGACACTTTGAGAAGGGGCGGCAGCTGAGAGATGCAGCAGGCAAGGGTGGTTGAAGCGCCATCATGAAGGGCTTTGGATACAGAGGAGAAAGGCAGAGAACTGTGTTTTTGAAGGAACATGGTGACAAAATGTGGAGGCTGGAGAGAGGAGGGGACACTGGGAGGGAAAATCATGTTTTTTTGTCAGAAAAGGAAATTGACCTGGGTTTATGCATCAGCCCTGCAGATAATCCTTGCAGCTTTTGTAGCTCACTCTTAGCACGAGCTCGCTCTCTCTCTCTACAGAGACAAGCCTGCAAAGCACTTTTTTCTCCTTACTAAGGCAAATCTGCTAGCCCCAGCTCTGGATTGACTGATAAAATGTCTGTATCTCTAGGGATGACCTGAAAATGGGTCAGAGACGAGATCCCAAGCATCACCAGGCTCTTTGAACAACATACAGCTCAGGAGGTGGTTATTTATTCAGTGTTCATTTCCTGAGCACCTACTCTGTGCCGGGCCTGTGCTGCAGCTGATCTTTTTAAAGAGTTTAATAAAACCTGGTCCCTGCTTGTGATTGTTGAGACTCATAGCTTGTAGGTGACAGAAACTCAACTTAACACTGATGCAACCTGTAAAAGGTAATATATTGGCTCATATACCTGAAAAGTTTAGGCCCAGCTGGACCCAGACCTCATATGACATCTGCAGGAGTCTGTCCCTTCCATGTCTGTGATGCCGTCACTCCTGGGAATCATCTTCTTCCCACTGAACCCCCAGCTGCTCCTCTACCTGGTTTCAAGAGGGAGCTTCTCTCTATGTTTTCTCCAGCCAAGTCCCAAGGATCAACCCTGATGGTTCTGACTAGGCCATGGACCCCTCCCTGAGCCCCGCCCCATGCCCAGGGGATCATGATGCCAGGGTCATATTTCTATCTCTTGAACCAAGTAAAATCGCCTCCCCCTGAACCATATGGGCTGGTCTCACAGGTGAAAGTGAAAGTGTCAGTTGCTCAGCGGTGTCTGACTCTTTGCCACACCATGGACTGTAGCCCGCCAGACTCCTCTGTCCATGGGATTCTCCAGGCAAGAACACTGGAGTGGGTTGCCATGCCCTCCTCCAGGGGATCTTCCCAATGCAGGGACTGAACCCAGGTCTCCTGAATTGCAGGGGGATTCTTTACTGTCTGAGCCACAAAGATCTCGCACGTCAGCTCACAAATGTTGTTTGCATGGGTCTGTGAGGATGAAAGATGCCCTGAAAAGCCCCTTTTGTTACAGAACTGGAGAACCCAGCTGAGAGGGTGCACCAGATCCAACAGATCCTCATCACCCTTCCCCGCGTGGTCATCGTGGTCATGAGATACCTCTTCGCTTTTCTCAACCAGTGAGTTGCCTGGCCAACAAGGGCCCCTCTTTGACTCAGCCCTGGCTTCCTTGAGGAGCAGGGTATCCTGGGGGCTTTTGCAGAACATAGAATCCTCCTGAACTTGAGTAGAGCCCCCCAAAGAAAGTAAGTACAGGGGAAGATTCCCCTTTCCCTGGCTCATGGGTACTCCTCTCTCATAGCCTCTCACAGTATAGCGACGAGAACATGATGGATCCCTACAACNCCTGTCTGAGCCCGGTGTCCCTCACTCAGCCGCTGTTTCCAGAAGCTCCACTAGTCCAGTTCCAGAGCAGGGCCCTCAGCAGATGTGGTCTTCGGCCTCTGGTACAAGGTCATGACATCATGTACCTTGAATCACAGGAGAGAGGAAGTCCTTTCTCAGTTCCCTCCTAAAGCCTTGATTGCATCAAGGAGGGACCCGTACAAGTCAGTCTCCCTGCAGATCAGAAAGGGCAGGGCCTCAGGCTCAGAAACTTGTATGCAAAACAGTGTCTGCCTATCATTTGGTAGCTTTGTTTTGCTTTTGTTGTATCTATTTTTATCTTACCTTCTAACTATGGCAAGTGATCCTGGTTTCTCATTTGCAGAGTGAGGTGAAGTCTCCTTTTTTAAGGAAATATGTTCAAGAAAACAGTATTAAGAAATGGTGATGGAGGTGGCCTAGGGCATTGTGACTGAAGCCGCGGACAGGGAGGGGCCCGAATGAGGGGCAGTGGACTCAGTATGTGTGCAAGTCTTCCCCTCTGTGGAGACCTGGGTGAGGCATCAGGGTGTGGACAAAAGTAGGCTGGAGAGTGCTGGGCAGAGAAGAGAGATAACCAGTGTGTGCAAAGGCCTGGGGCAGGGGAGCCTTTGGAGGGCAGGGGAAAGTAGACAAGGTGACCTGGCACAGCTTCTCTGCGGGGCACCACTGGCGTTTAGGGTAGAGCAGTGCCTTTTGTGTATCCCACACATTCAGGACACTTAGCACCTTGGCCCCTGGATTCCAGATACCAGTGGCATCCTCTAGTCACTGACAACACCAGAGAATGTCCTGCATGTTTGAAAGAGCCCCTGAGGTCCCCTCCCACTTCATCTGAGAAACGTGGCTCCGACACTTTGAGAAGGGGCGGCAGCTGAGAGATGCAGCAGGCAAGGGTGGTTGAAGCGCCATCATGAAGGGCTTTGGATACAGAGGAGAAAGGCAGAGAACTGTGTTTTTGAAGGAACATGGTGACAAAATGTGGAGGCTGGAGAGAGGAGGGGACACTGGGAGGGAAAATCATGTTTTTTTGTCAGAAAAGGAAATTGACCTGGGTTTATGCATCAGCCCTGCAGATAATCCTTGCAGCTTTTGTAGCTCACTCTTAGCACGAGCTCGCTCTCTCTCTCTACAGAGACAAGCCTGCAAAGCACTTTTTTCTCCTTACTAAGGCAAATCTGCTAGCCCCAGCTCTGGATTGACTGATAAAATGTCTGTATCTCTAGGGATGACCTGAAAATGGGTCAGAGACGAGATCCCAAGCATCACCAGGCTCTTTGAACAACATACAGCTCAGGAGGTGGTTATTTATTCAGTGTTCATTTCCTGAGCACCTACTCTGTGCCGGGCCTGTGCTGCAGCTGATCTTTTTAAAGAGTTTAATAAAACCTGGTCCCTGCTTGTGATTGTTGAGACTCATAGCTTGTAGGTGACAGAAACTCAACTTAACACTGATGCAACCTGTAAAAGGTAATATATTGGCTCATATACCTGAAAAGTTTAGGCCCAGCTGGACCCAGACCTCATATGACATCTGCAGGAGTCTGTCCCTTCCATGTCTGTGATGCCGTCACTCCTGGGAATCATCTTCTTCCCACTGAACCCCCAGCTGCTCCTCTACCTGGTTTCAAGAGGGAGCTTCTCTCTATGTTTTCTCCAGCCAAGTCCCAAGGATCAACCCTGATGGTTCTGACTAGGCCATGGACCCCTCCCTGAGCCCCGCCCCATGCCCAGGGGATCATGATGCCAGGGTCATATTTCTATCTCTTGAACCAAGTAAAATCGCCTCCCCCTGAACCATATGGGCTGGTCTCACAGGTGAAAGTGAAAGTGTCAGTTGCTCAGCGGTGTCTGACTCTTTGCCACACCATGGACTGTAGCCCGCCAGACTCCTCTGTCCATGGGATTCTCCAGGCAAGAACACTGGAGTGGGTTGCCATGCCCTCCTCCAGGGGATCTTCCCAATGCAGGGACTGAACCCAGGTCTCCTGAATTGCAGGGGGATTCTTTACTGTCTGAGCCACAAAGATCTCGCAGGTCAGCTCACAAATGTTGTTTGCATGGGTCTGTGAGGATGAAAGATGCCCTGAAAAGCCCCTTTTGTTACAGAACTGGAGAACCCAGCTGAGAGGGTGCACCAGATCCAACAGATCCTCATCACCCTTCCCCGCGTGGTCATCGTGGTCATGAGATACCTCTTCGCTTTTCTCAACCAGTGAGTTGCCTGGCCAACAAGGGCCCCTCTTTGACTCAGCCCTGGCTTCCTTGAGGAGCAGGGTATCCTGGGGGCTTTTGCAGAACATAGAATCCTCCTGAACTTGAGTAGAGCCCCCCAAAGAAAGTAAGTACAGGGGAAGATTCCCCTTTCCCTGGCTCATGGGTACTCCTCTCTCATAGCCTCTCACAGTATAGCGACGAGAACATGATGGATCCCTACAACCTGGCCATCTGCTTTGGGCCCACCCTCATGCACATCCCCGATGGGCAAGACCCTGTGTCCTGCCAGGCACACGTCAACGAAGTCATCAAAACCATCATCATCCATCATGAAGCCATCTTCCCCAGCCCCCGGGAGCTAGAGGGACCTGTATATGAGAAATGCATGGCTGGAGGGGAAGAATATTGGTAAGATTCCATTCTTCTTAATATTATTATCATCATTGTTCTTGTTATTATTGCTGTTACGCCAGAACAGTGAGAAACCCTTTGATTTTCTTACTGCTTTTTAGTCCATACTCCTATATATATTTTCTCATCTGAGATTCATAGTAGCCTTATATGAGGGATAGATACATCAGTCAAGACTCTCTCGGTTTATAAGGGACAGAAATATAACTCAAACTGGCTTAAGCTAAATGGGAGTTTATTTTTCACTAAAAAGTCTGGGATCATGGCTATGGGTGTAGCTGGATCTGGGAGTTCGGCTGTTATCGTCAGGACTCAGTCCTGGAATTCTCAGTCCCAGCTCTGTTCTCTTCTACACTGGCTTCATTTTCAGGCAGCCCCTGGAGAAGGAAATGGCAACCTACTCCAGTATTCTTGCCTGGAGAATCCCATGGACGGAGGAGCCTGGTAGGCTACTGTCCACGGGGTCGCAAAGAGTTGGACATGACTGAGCGACTTCACCTCACCTCTCCTTTGATAGTTTCAAGAAGGCACCTGGTAACTCCAGTTTTTAGAGCCTGTTCTCTCAGCATCCCCAGTGGGGAAAAAAGCTTTTCCTTCCCAAAGGCCTCAACACAAACTCAAGTATTATGTCTCTTCCTGAAGCTTGGGTCTGGTGAACTAATCATGTCAGTTAGGGGATGCAGTGCTGCCATTGGCTAGGTGAACTGCAAGCGCACCCCAGACAGCAGGGCAGTGGACAAGCCCCATCACAGCCTCTTGCACTGAGAATGCCACTTCCCACACTTGTCCTCTCCCACCTAGAGTTCTCATTTTCTGGCAGAGAGAGTTTACATTCTTGGAGAGCTCCACACCAGGGCAATGGGTGCTAGTTGGGTACCTCTGTGTGCCTTGGTGCCACGCTGGGTCTTGGGAAAAGTAGTTTCTTTTATTTTTTCAGTATTTTTTAAGGATGATTTTAGTATTTTAAAGTCTTTATTGAATTCGTTAGTTTATTATTTTTTATTTTACTTTACTATATACTGTATGGGTTTTTTAATGGTTTTTTTTTTTTTTTTTTTTTAATTTTTTGGCTGTAAAGCATGTGGGAATCTTAGCTCCCCCAACCAGAGATCAAACCCTCACCCTCTGCACTGGAAGGCAAAGTCTTAACTACTGGACCACCAGGAAAGTCCCTTGGGAGGAGCATTTTAGAATCTTACCAAACTCAGGCCTGACTACCTTCCTGAAGCTAAAACCTTAAAATGTGGTGAAAATAGGACATTTTTTATAGATGAGATGGAGGCAGAAAATTCAGAACACCAACCAACAAAGGCCAAAGGGCTGCTAGTCTTTCTTTCTTCCCGATCCAGGACAACACTCAGCTGTCTATTTAGGTGTTATCCACCCTGCTTTCAGCCAGGTGCTACAAGGGAGTTTGTGTTTTGATGATCAGAGCATTCCTGGACTCTTGCCTCGCTTAATTCTGTGGGCACATTTGGGCAATTGCTTCAAAGAAAGGAAACGTTCCAGCCCCATCGTTTCTCTGCAACACCTCGCTGCACAGAAACCTAGGCCCGCTGCTCTCTAATCTCATTTGAGGCCCCAGGAGCAGGTCTGTCCCTGTTCTGTAACAGAGATCCAACAGCCAGCAAGCATACTTTTAGGACAAAGAAAAGCTTTTATAGTTTTATAGTTTTTGTAGCCATTACCAGCTTTCTTTTCTTCTGGAGTATATATATATATAATTAGTGTTCTGGGAAGATACCTACAGATCATAGCATACTTACCAAAGCACTGCATACAATAACCATGCTTTTCTTAATCCCATTTGTGCCCCCATTAACTATTAATTGCATGGTAATTTTGGACAAGTTTTCAAAGCCCAAAAGGAGGATTTGGCTGAGGATCTCATCAAAGGGAACAACATTTGTTCATTCCCTGTATGGTTACTGAGAATCCGTCCTGCGCCAGGCCCTAGGCTGGGCAACAGGGAGGTAACTCAGCCAGAATTAACCCCTGATGGCGGGGGGAGGAGGGACAGGCAGTTCTAGGAGTAGGGGTCCCAGAGCCAACGTAGGGATGTTAGAATGGCTGACTGAAGGAAACAGTGACTTGACTGAGACCTGTAGGATGAACGGGGCTCAACCAGGCAAGAGTGGGCAAAGAATGTGCTAGGCCTGGAGCATGCAGTAAAATAAAAAGCATTTCTGTTTGACTTTAGTGTTGCAGGTGACAAGGGGACCGTGAGGGAGGAGGCCCCACGGGCCAGCAGGAGCCAGGTTATGGAAGGTCTTAAACCATTGTGCGGTCTGGACCTTATCCAAGAGAATTTTTCACAATAAAGCCCATATTTCCTTAAATGGTATTGTAAATAATATTTCCTTAAATGGTATTGTAAATATCACGTCCTCCAAGAAGCCTTCCTTGGCACCCTGTGTAGGTCCCTTTACAGCTCTTGTCTCAGCTCATTTGTGCCTATATAACACATTTCAACTTGCAGCACTTTTCTCAGCCCATGAGAGCAGGGTCGGTATCTATACTATGCATCAATGCATGCCTCTTACCTGGCACCGTGCCTGCCATATATTAATATATCAGAACTCAATGAATGACTTGATTAAAAAAAACTGATTGGCTGACTCTGTGAATGATCCCTGGCCTCAAGAAGCTTATAATCCAGTGAAGGGGCAGCAGCTGATGAAATTATCCAAATGCATTAATGCTGACTTTTCCAGGCCTGGAGTCACTCTATCCTTATGCCCATGATGGTTGCCAGCCTGCTGGCTGCCTGGGCTGCTGTGGGTTTTGCAGGCCACTCTGAGAGGCAGCCCCGAGGAGCCTGTTTCTTGGGAGCTTCAGCCACCTTGCTGAGCATGTCGCCTCTGCTCTAAGACAGAAAGCCAGGCCGCTTGGATGACTCTCAGTACACTTCCAAAGTTCTTTTCTTTTCTTTTCTTTTCTGCCCTGGGGTCTTTTCAAGGGTAAACACCAGGGCTTTACTGCCTTCTAGATCTTACAGAACACTCAGGCATCAGCAACCATTACCGACAAGACAGCCCAGCAAACTCTAGAGCTGGGGCAAGTGGAGGAGGTTATTTCAGGGAAGCTTCCTGAGGGGTGAGGGGCTGGAGTGGTTTTCTGTTAGGAAGGTCTGTGGGTGGTCAGATGGAAAAGATAGGATGAAGTGGGCTCGATGTGATCTGGGTCAAGGCTCAGAGGTGGGTTGGGCCGGTGCCTGTGAGAAGCTGAGGGCAGTGTGAGGGTACAGAGTCCCCCAAGAGACCCCCTCCCCGTGTTTCCTTGCAGTGACAGCCCACACAGCGAGCCAGGGACCATTGATGAAGTGGACCATGATAACGGCACCGAGCCTCACACCAGTGACGAAGGTGAGTGGGGGGGAGTCGGCGAGGAGCTCACCTGGGGGCCTTCTCATGCTGTGTCCCCACCTGCCCGCTCATGCCTGTCCACCTACTGCGCTGATCTGTGCAAACCCCACCCCCACTTTGCCAGCTTTGCCAGTAAGCACATCATCCTCGACAGCAGAGAGAGGGACCCAGAAAGACCTCCAGTTCACCACATCCCAGCATGGCTTGCCTTCTCCCCTTCTGTGTCCTGCCTAGCCTGAGGGCAAATTCTAAGTGCCCAGGATGTCCTGAGTGGCAAGCAGGCTCTGTCCTCTGCCCCTCCCTGTGCTGGGCTCTGTTCTGCACCCAGCATGTGCTGGGACGGGGGGCACACAGTGAACCAGACACGGTCATCAAGGTGCTCCTAGTCTTGTCACCTGGCAGCTGGAGAGCAGCTCCCCACCATGCAGGGTGATAATTCCAGACTGCAGGAGTGACCGGTGCAGTGGGTTCCCCGAAGACGAGGCCAGACAGTGGTGACCCAGGCGAGTGTGTGCAGGTAGAGGGAGAAAGGCCGACCTGGGCTCTGAGCGACTCCTTAGACCTTCCACCGCTTCTAGATAAGGAAGTGGCATCAGACTTACCTCTGGGGAGCGTGAGCTCTGTAGCCGAGCAGTCTGGATGATTTGGGCTTGAGGCCAGCGTTTCCATTAGGCAGATCAGGCCCACTGCCCAGGACCCACAGTGCTGCTTTCAGGGCACATGAGAATGTTCTAATTCATTTCAAACTAAATTTTAAAAACAATACGAGCCTGGATTATTTTCATCTTTATATCAGTGCAGTCATAAGATATAATTTTGTTATTTTCTTAGTGGAGGAAGGGGCCTGGGCAAGGAAGGGTACCTCGGGCCTGAGACTCCCAGTGCTGCCCTGTGTTGACTGAACACAGTCCTCCTGCCTCCCTGTGATAGTTTCACTGTTTAAAAATCATTATTTAGTAGTTTTCTTACTGACCTTTGTGTTTCTCTTGGGGGCAGTCCCAGGCCCTGTTAGCCACCATTTTGGTCAGGAGAGCTGGGATGTACTCTGGTAAGTTTCCTGGGAGTTGGTGTAAGAGGCAAGACTCTTACATAGGTGGGTTTTCATATCCTAGTAGGACTATTTCAGTTGCCAGTCACAGAGCCTTCAACTCAAACTGATGTAAGCATAAAAGGGATTTAGATCATATACTTGAAAATCCCAGGGTAGGTATGGCTTCAGGCACGGCTGGATCCAGGAGCTTAGTTGGCCTTGTCAGGGATGTGTCTCCACCTTGCTCTTCTGCCTCCCTGAGTCGACTTCATCCTCTGAGGGGATCTTCCTTTTGCGGTGGTCTCTTGACAGTTCCAGGCTTTCATTGTCCTTTTACCCAAAAAGCTTCCTTTTCAAAATGATTCCAGTAGAGTTCCTTGGTTGGAGTCTCACTGCACTGCCTTGAGTCATGCAGCCAGGCAAGAATCAGTCACTGTGGCCTGAGAGGGAGCTGATGGGTCGGGCCTGGGTCGTAGGGCAGGAAAGTAAATCGGGGCATAACGTTCAGCTCTGCTAGAATTCTTAGCGATTAAAGCCACCCTGAGCTGAGAAAAACGTCCTGCAGAGCCTGCTTTAGGAGATACGAAGGCTGCCACCTTCTGTCTGCTTGCAGTGGTTTGCTCTTCTCTTTCCTTCTTGTCCTCTCTTTCCTACCACCTCGCGTCCTCCTTCTCGCTCTGCCACTTTTAATAGCCCCTTCTCCTTCTCGCCACCTGCTGCTTTTTGACTCCTGGTTACGTGCATGTGTGCACACACACATGTGCAACTCTTGTTCTAGATCTTGCTCTCAGGCTTTCTTCTTCCACTTCTACTGGGGGAAAACACCTCTTGTCCAGCAAGATAGATTGATTTCCCAGCACTGAGACCTGTTGGGGCTGCTGCTGGTGGAGGCAGATGTGTCCATGGGGAGGCAGATGTGTCTGTGGGGAGGCAGGTCAGGTGCCCCCTTGCAGCGTTCCTGGGGCCTCAGATCACTGTCAGTCAGCCTGCACCCGCTATGTGGCCACCCCGTCTCCTCACTGCGAGGTGGCAGGTGCTGTGGGCACCAGGACCAAGGAGAGGGACGGACAGAGAGCACAGGGGCTTGCTGCCTCAGGATCCCCCCGGCAGGCTTCACCCCACCAGGAGAGCCTTCAGAGGAATTTGAACAAGAGAGTCTCATGATGTGATTTATGATTTTAAAAGATCCCTCCAGCTGCAGTGGGGAGAAATGACTCTACCAAGCAAGAATGAAGGCAAGGTGGCCAGGCAGAAGGACAGCGATGTCTGGACGGGCGAGGAGGGGGTGGCATTGGAGGTGGTGAGGCTGATCAGAATCAGGGGACAATTTGACGGAAATGCTGATGAGTTAGCGTCTGTGGCCTGAGGGAGTGGGCAGATGGTGGTTCTGTTTCCTAAGATGGGGAAGATGAGGGGATGAAGCAAGTTTGGGGAGGGATGTGTGGGAGACTTGGTAAGCTGTTCTGCTTTAGGTGTGATTAACCCAAATGACAGACTTCCTAATAAATGGTAGCGATTATCCCTGTTTCTACCCCACACAATTACACACTGACATCTGCAAACACATGCGCTTTCTCTCAGCTTGCAGCTCAGCTCTGCTCCTCATCTTCTCTTCTTTTCTCCCCCTTACATTTTCCACTTCTCCTCACTCCCCCGCCCCCTACTCCAGTCTACCACCAGTGACTGCTGGAGCTGATGGAGTTGAGCAAGTCTCCGCCCTGGGCAGTTCCTTCAGCAGTGCAAAGGGTGGACTCAGAAGAAGCCCGTGGGGCCACACCCAGGAGCACCCAGCCCTTGGGGTTCAGCTCTTGGCCTTGCAAACCCTCTGGCCTTTCTCTCTCTAAAGCCAGGCAGACACATAGGTTAGTAGGTGCTGCTAACATAGGGATGACATGAGAGCCAAAGATGCAGCAGAGAGTACAGAGATCTCTCCATTTTACAGAGAAGGTGACTCTGAGTCAAGATCTGAGTTTATTTGACCCATTTAGCCGGTCTGTCATTTTGCGTCAACTTTGTCAGATTAGCTTGCAAAGACACTTGTCAGGGAACCAGCTGGGGAAAGCTGGCTTAACTGTCTGACGCCTGCTGTCTACAGCAGGCTGTCCCAGGCACTGAGAACCGGGTCCACCCAAAGGCCACTGCATCTCACGGGGGCACCAGCCCAGTCTTTTTTGAGCCAGCTACTCACAGAGAAGGAGGACTTCCCTGGTGGCTTAGACGCTAAAGCGTCTGCCTACAGTGTGGGAGACCTGGGTTCGATCCCTGGGTCAGGAAGATCCTCTAGAGAAGAAAACGGCAACCCACTCCAGTACTCTTGCCTGGAAAATCCCATGGACAGAGGAGCGTAGTAGGCTACAGTCTGTGGGGTCGCAAAGAGTCGGACACGACTGAGCAACTTCACTAACAGAGAAGAGACCTAATGCGCGTGGGTGGGGTGGGGAATAACAGGGAGAGATGNCTAAAGCGTCTGCCTACAGTGTGGGAGACCTGGGTTCGATCCCTGGGTCAGGAAGATCCTCTAGAGAAGAAAACGGCAACCCACTCCAGTACTCTTGCCTGGAAAATCCCATGGACAGAGGAGCGTAGTAGGCTACAGTCTGTGGGGTCGCAAAGAGTCGGACACGACTGAGCAACTTCACTAACAGAGAAGAGACCTAATGCGCGTGGGTGGGGTGGGGAATAACAGGGAGAGATGACTTCCATGCTGTCCATGGCCCTTAGGAGTCATTAACTCTGGTATTAATAACAACAACAACTGCATCTCATATGAAGCTAATTGTGTTCCAGGCACTGTTACAAGCTTGTTAACTTGTTAACTCCTATGACAACCCCATAAAGTGGGCTCTATTCTCATCACTCCCATTTTACAGATGAGAAAACTGAGACTTAGAAAACAGAACTAAATTGTTCAAGGTCACCCAGGTAAAAACAAAAGAGTGGTAAAGCCAGGTATTGTCGGCTTAGACAGGTAGATGCCTGCATGGACAGGATCAAGATAATCCATGAGGACAAGAGAAGAGACAGTCCTGATGGATGCTCAGTACCTGGAAGATATCTGCAGGCTAGAGAGAGTGGGGGCCACCACTCTTTTGTTTATTAGCATTTAATAGATTTGTCTATTTATATAGGTACATGCATGTATCTTCTTTTTATAGTATTAAACATCTTTATGCTTGCCTTAAAATACAAGCACAGTAACACTTATACATGACACATTTTCTATGTAGCATTTCTACCCATTTGCATCTCTTAGAGTATAGGCTTTAACACAAGTTAAATAGATTGTAGGCATAAATAACTGTCCTGCTCCCCTGAAAGTCTCCTTCTCAAAGATCACTAGCTGCATGGTCTTGAACAAACATTTAAATTCTCTGCAGTGCAGATTTCTTTGTCTAGTCCCACTCCATAAGCTAAAGCCATTGTTGTTTTTTTGTTGTTCAGTCGCTCAGTCATGTCCAACTCTTTGTGACGCTATGGACTGCAGCACGTCAGGCATTTCTGTCCTTCACCATCTCCTAGAGCTTGCTCAAACTCATGTCCATTAGTAATTATAATCATAAACACAAGAGCCACTATAAGTTGAATACTTAATGTATGTCTGTGCTGTGCTGAGAACTTTCACATATTCTCTTTTTTTTTTTAATATATTAATATATTGAAGTCTTTCTTCTTATCTAGATATATTGATATATAACAGTTTATTAATATAAGGTATATGGGATAATGATTTGATATATATATATATATATATATATATATATATAAATGATCACAATAAGTCAGGTTAACATCCATCACTACACATAGTTACATTTTGTTTTCTTGTGATGAAAACTTTTAAGATCTGAACTGAACTCTCTTCAGTTCAGTTCAGTCGCTCAGTCGTGTCCAACTCTTTGTGACTCCATGAATCGCGGCACACCAGGCCTCCCTGTCCATCACCAGCTCCCGGAGATCACTCAGATTCACGTCCATCGAGTCAGTGATGCCATCCAGCCATCTCATCCTTGGTTGTCCCCTTCTCCTCCTGCCCCCAATCCCTCCCAGCATCAAAGTATTTTCCAATGAGTCAACTCTTTGCATTTGGTGGCCAAAGTACTGGAGTTTCAGCTTTAGCATCATTCCTTCCAAAGAAATCCCAGGGCTGATCTCCTTCAGAATGGACTGGTGGGATCTCCTTGCAGTCCAGGGGACTCTCAAGAGTCTTCTTCAACACCATAGTNCAAAGTACTGGAGTTTCAGCTTTAGCATCATTCCTTCCAAAGAAATCCCAGGGCTGATCTTCTTCAGAATGCACTGGTTGGATCTCCTTGCTTAGTAGGTTTCAAATATACAACATAGTATTATTGACTGTAGACACTGTGCTGAGTATTACGTCCTATGCCTTCTAACCCCTGGAGGCGCGTGCCTTTTGATTCCCTTCACCCATTTCATCCACCTCTCACCTCTGGCAACCACCTGTCTGTTCTCTGTATCAGTGAGTTCTGTTTGTTTCTGATTTTAGATTCCACATATAAGTGAGACTGTGCGGTGTTTGTCGTCTTCTGTCTGACTTATTTCACTCAGCATCATGCCCTCAAGGTCCGTTTATGTTGCTGCAAATGGCAGGATTTCCATCTTTTTATGGCTGAACAATTTTCCATTGTCCACATACACTGATCTTCTTTGTCTGTTCATCTGTCTACGGACCTTTAGGTTTCTTCCGTATCCTGGCTATTGGAAATAGTGCTGCAGTGAACGTGGGGGTCTGCACTGTATCTTCCCAAGTTAAATGTGCTCATTTCCTGTGGGTAAATACCCAGAAGTGGAATTGTTGGATCACATGGTAGTTCTGACTTTCATTTTCTGAGGGGCCTCCGTAGTGTTTTCTGTCGTAGCTGCACTTGTGCACATTTCCACCAGCAGTGCACAAGTTCTGTTTTCTCTGCATTCTCACCACTCTTGTTTGTTGTCTTTCTCATAACAGCCATTCTAACAGGTGTGAGCTGGTATCTCACTGTGGTTTTGATTTGCATTTTCTTGAGGATTAATGGTGTTGAACATCTTTTCATATACCTGTTGCCTGTCTATCTGTATGTCTTCTTTCATGCTTTATCTTTTAATCCTCTAAAGGCAACTGAGGTGTACAGAAATTATGTAATCTACCTGAGGTCACACAAACAAGAGGTGACAGCTGGGCAGTTGGAGTATTTCAAGGACAAGAAGTGTGTTCTCATTGGTTAACCCCGGCAGGGCCTGTCACTGACTGGAGAAGAATACAGCCCTGATGGGGAGATGTGTGTATGCAAAGAGATATGCTTAACGTGTAGCCCCAGTAAGAATTCTCCCTCCCTGCAAATTAAGTTTGTGGATGCGCACGTTAGCTCAGGCTGCCATCAGGGACTAGCTCAGACTGAGTGGCTTAAACAGCAGAAATGTGTTTCCGCACAATCTGGGGGGCTAGAGGTCCACGGTCAGGGTGCCGTTCAGACTGGGTTCTGCTGAAGCCTCTCTTCTTTGACTGTAGACAGCTGCCTTCTCACCGAGTCCTTCCATGGCCTTTCCCCTGTGCCCATGCAGAGACAGAAAGAGAGCTCTCCGCTGTCTCTTCCTCTTCTCAGAGGGACCGCAGTTCTATCATATATCACTTAAGCTTAATTACTTCCTAAACACCTCTTCTCCAAATACCATTACTCTGGGAGTTAGGACTGCAACATATGGATTTGGGGGAAGACAGTTCAGTCTATAACAATGAGCTCTGGAGAGAAGCATCTGAGAACCTTTAAAAATTGTGTACAATATTTTACATGGAAGAGAATCCACACACACCATCTGTTTGACCTCCTACAAGGTAAGAAGAGCCAACAGTGTGATATGTGAACAAAGAGGGAAGGGGTTCATGGGAAAATGGAAACAGAGCTGGTATTTAAGGGACAGAAGAAAGAGAAATTTCTTATATTATTTTTAAAATGTGAAAAAGGGGCAGTGGGAAGTAAGGATGTAGTATTTCAACCCCACTTTCCATCTTGGGAAGTGAGATGGCCTGCCTGAGGTCACAGCACAGGGAGTGGATCTGAGCCTAGAGCCCAGTACCCTGAGCCCCAGCTCATGCTGCCCTCACCAGGCATGCTGTCTGCGCTGCCCCACGGAGCCGGGGCCCTCTGACTGAGGCTCCTGGGCTGCCTTCTGCTGTCCTCACGGATGCGCTTGCCCTTGCTTTCCTTCCAGAAGTGGAGCAGATCGAGGCCATTGCCAAGTTTGACTACGTGGGGCGGTCCCCGCGGGAGCTGTCCTTCAAGAAGGGAGCCTCACTGCTGCTGTACCACCGAGCCTCCGAGGACTGGTGGGAGGGTCGTCACAACGGCGTGGATGGGCTCATCCCACATCAGTACATAGTTGTACAGGACATGTGAGTGGGTGTTGGGACCTTCTGTGAAGAGTGTCAGGATGGATTAGTGATGTCTGGAAGGGGCAAAGGAGCAACAGCGCTGGATTATATGCCAGCGATTTGCTCCCCCTGCTGTGACACACTTGGTCTTCTGTGAGAATGGATTATGTCTCAGCTCCCTTTGAATGCTGTTCGATTTAACATACAAGCAAATTGTTCATACTTCACAGTCCACAGGGACAGTGTTTGGTGCTCTTGGCTTGCCGTCCTGGCCCACCTGATAGCCTCCGGGGCTTTTCTCACCCACTCTGGTTCTCAGTGTCCACTGGATCTCGCCATATACCTTTGCCCTTCAGGGCCTCCACTGTAACCCAATGGCCATCCCACTGCCCTCTTAACTGCCCACTGTTCTCTACCTTGAGATAGCTCTCCCAGGAGAGGGGCAGAAACAATCATCATCTCATCTCCAGCTAAGAGGGTACTATTTAAAAAAATAATAATAACTTTAGGCCTTAAAAAAAAGAAAAAAGCTCTACATCCCAAACACCTAGCCCCAGCATCAGGCCCAGAAAGTCGACACCTTCCATTCTTGGAAAAGCTTTGACACTTCCTGTGTACACTCCCTCTGAGTTCCAGTCCGGCTCAGGTTGAACTGATTTACCAGGCTGCAGGCTGGGCCTCAAGGGGAGGGGCCAAAGGCATACATCTTGATGGCAAAGCAGACTTATCTGGAGCCCGAGCAAAGTCCAGGTCAGGCAAACAACAGAAGAACCCTAGGCAGCCTTCTGACGTCCCCAGGCCTCTGAGGACAAGGACAGGAAGGATAGAGGAAGGGAGAGGGCATAGGGGGCAGTGGACAGAGCGCCCCAACAAGCTCCAGCCCCTTCACATTTGTCTAAAGCCAGGGGTGGGGAGGGATGGCAATGCCTTCCTCTTCCCTGGCNCATCTCATTTCCAGCTAAGAGGGTACTATTTAAAAAAATAATAATAACTTTAGGCCTTAAAAAAAAGAAAAAAGCTCTACATCCCAAACACCTAGCCCCAGCATCAGGCCCAGAAAGTCGACACCTTCCATTCTTGGAAAAGCTTTGACACTTCCTGTGTACACTCCCTCTGAGTTCCAGTCCGGCTCAGGTTGAACTGATTTACCAGGCTGCAGGCTGGGCCTCAAGGGGAGGGGCCAAAGGCATACATCTTGATGGCAAAGCAGACTTATCTGGAGCCCGAGCAAAGTCCAGGTCAGGCAAACAACAGAAGAACCCTAGGCAGCCTTCTGACGTCCCCAGGCCTCTGAGGACAAGGACAGGAAGGATAGAGGAAGGGAGAGGGCATAGGGGGCAGTGGACAGAGCGCCCCAACAAGCTCCAGCCCCTTCACATTTGTCTAAAGCCAGGGGTGGGGAGGGATGGCAATGCCTTCCTCTTCCCTGGCTGAACCCCAAGCTGCTGCTCCCCGAGCCACATGAGACTCAGTGCCCAGGGCTTAGCTTGCAGGCCCACTCCCCCATTTTTCCTCCACACCCTCTGGCGTTCAGCTTGTCTTAGCCCAGAGCAGCTTGGAGAGACCAGTGTAGTAGACGGAAGAGTGGTGCTCCAGAGCGCCTCCTGCTGGGAAAGCGGCAGCGGCGCAACCACGAGCTGTGGGTGTGGATCCAGCTCCTCAGGTCTCAATACATCCGGGTTGTTGGGAGCGAAGCTCTCCCAGCTCATATCTGTCCTTCTCCCCAGGGACGACGCCTTCTCTGACAGCCTGAGCCAAAAGGCCGACAGCGAGGCTAGCAGTGGGCCGCTGCTGGACGACAAGGCCTCCTCCAAAAACGACCTGCAGTCCCCCACGGAGCACATCTCGGATTACGGCTTTGGGGGGGTGATGGGCCGGTAGGAAACTCGGGTTCATTCTTTCCTGCTCGTGCAGTGCCCATTTGGGTCTGATTCGGGAGAAGGAAGGGCAAGGGAGCGACAGAGGGAGGCTGTCATGGCCCCTTGTTTCCCATAGGATGTGACACTGGGCACGCCTGCTGGGCTGGCTGGAACTGGCCTCGAATGGCAGGTAGAAAAGCGATCCAGCTTGGGACAAAGGTGGAGAAAGAGGAAGGGCTTATACAGGCAACCAGTCCTTTTACTTAAAATACTAATAACATGGGGGAGGGAGAGTTACAAATTGGCAAGTACTTTTCCTCTCTCTCCAGTTCTTAAACCTCCTCCCCACTTTCTGTTGAAAACCTAAGTTGTTATATTTTAAAATGTAAAGCTGTCTTACTCGCTGAAGTGCACCAAGTAAGTAGAAGTCTCACACACATTGCGTGGGGGGGAAATTGACACGGCTCCACCCACATATTTGGTGGGAGTGTGTTTGCCGATTTCTTCACTCCCGTGTGTGCAGGGCTGTCACATGACCTTCCTGCTAGGTAAGGAGCTGTGCTTCTCACTCTGTCTATAGGTAGAGTCCAAAGCACTTGGTGGTTTAAAAAAACACACACATACAATAAGGAAAAGAGGAGAAAAGAAAAGCTGGCAGTTTCTCACTGCTTTCTTAATCATATTATCAAAATGTGATAGTCTCTGTTTTCGGTGGAGAGGTCATGGGATAAACCCACACGTTGGGTGCTTGCAGACAGAGCCAGAGAAATCAGCTGCAATAGGAACCTAGGTTTATGAATCTATTTCAGCAGAGGTCCCAGTACCTCTCTTCAGTGAACTCTGTTCAGTTCAGAGTGTCGATAATCAGCAGATAGAATCAGGGGAAGTGTATGGTTGGGGTAGGTGGATGACAGAGTTGAGGTCCCTTGACATCTAGGGGGGCCGTACCTTCTCCTGCCTCAATTTCCCTCTCCCTCTGTCCCCCCTTGTCTGCCTTCCTCTCCTTTCTTTCCTAGTACTCTTCCACTCCAGCACCAGTGCTGTGGTCCTGTTGGGGTGAGCACAGGCAATGCTTAGCTTGGCTGGTGGCACAGCGTGTAAAGCGCTGCTGACTGCACTGAGCTTGGTCCCCGTCACAACCCATCCCTGCACTCTGTCCCTCCTCCCCACCCCTTACCCCTCCCAGCCTTCCTCTCCTCCCCATGCCTTCAAGTCTTTGCTGACCTCCCTAGGCTGGAGCAGAATCCCTGGTGGGTAGAACCACTTCAGAGTGATCTCCCACCCACTGAACCTCCCTTAAAGCTGGGTGAGGAATATTAGGCCCATTTAACGGATGAATAAAGTGGGTCTGAAAGAAGTCGCTGGAAAGTCAGTGACAGAGACAGGACAAGAATCTGCCTTCCAGACAGATACTTTAGGGCCCTTTTCTCTCTGCTACAGCCTCCCTGAAGGGTGAAAAGTATCCAAATGTGTAAAAAGCATTCCAGTGATACAGGTTTTTCTCTTAATGATTGGAAATGTTCAAGGTCTGGAAAAGCCTCATGGAAAGCAGCCCTTTTGGGGGGATTGGGGGACAGTGACAACACTGGGCTGTGTTGAGTTCCCAGGGCCCCTACTGTGCTTGTAGGGAGCTGGTGACTTGTGGTACAGTCAAGCCTCAATGCCTCAAACCAATCAGAAGCCCTCTGGAATCATGGAGACATCTAAACTGCTTAAAAACATATCATGAACCCAACTAACCATGAGCAAAGTGTTCCCAGGTTGCAATCCTCCTGGCCCTGACTTAACATATAGACGAGATTCGCTGTCTAATTAGCATCACCAACTGCAGCTTAGAAGCAGAAGGCCTGATTCCTTTGTGTGTGCAGGTTAAACCTGCCAGCCTGAGTTCTGTGCTCAGACAGTTCTTCACTGCAGAATCACCAAGTCTGGCTGGATGAGGCTTTACTATACCCACTCCCTAGACTAGTGTATAGCATGTCTGGACTCTGGGGGATTTGCTGACCCATGTGACACTGGCCAGGGTTGACCTCTGCCCCATGCCCCTGCCCCCTGGCTCCTTTGCAGAGTGCGGTTACGATCTGACGGAGCAGCCATCCCCAGGCGCCGAAGCGGGGGCGACTCACACAGCCCGCCCCGGGGCTTGGGCCCCAGCATAGACACACCGCCCCGGGCCGCCGCCTGTCCCAGCAGCCCCCACAAAATCCCCCTCACCCGGGGAAGGATCGAGAGCCCTGAGAAGCGGAGGATGGCAACGTTCGGGAGCGCCGGCAGCATCAACTACCCTGACAAGAAGGCGCTCTCTGAAGGGCACAGCATGCGGTCGACGTGCGGCTCCACCAGGCACAGCAGCCTGGGGGACCACAAGTCCCTGGAGGCCGAGGCCCTGGCAGAAGTAAGGGCCAGCAGGAAGCAGGCACAGCAGCTGACACCCCCAGAGGGGTAGGGGTGGGTCCCTGCAGACTGGGGAGTCACTTTGCCCTTCACACCAGGTCAGGCTGAGCTAGGACACAGGATAGATAGTGAGCTGGCTTCCTGTCCCCTTGCTGGCCTCCCCCTGGGAGCGGAAGCTAGATGGTTGTAGCTCCTGGCTAGGGCTTCTGTAAAGACTCAAGGCCCCAGTGTCTAGGCCAGAGGTGGGATTCCCAGATAGGGGATGTGGTAGTGGCAGGTGTCTCCATAAGATGGCAAGATTGTGCTAGTCATGTTTTCATTTGTTCATCTTTTCATTCATTCCCTGATTCATTTGTTCATTTATTTATTGATGAATACTGATGGAGCATCTGTTGTGCTCAGTCACTGGCTGGCACTGAGAAAGTAATGATGACCTAAAGTGGACCCAGGTCCTGCCCACATGGAGCTTAGGGTTTAGAGAAGAGAGGGGTTGGCAACCACCAACACACACAGCTGTGNTGAGGCTTTACTATACCCACTCCCTAGACTAGTGTATAGCATGTCTGGACTCTGGGGGATTTGCTGACCCATGTGACACTGGCCAGGGTTGACCTCTGCCCCATGCCCCTGCCCCCTGGCTCCTTTGCAGAGTGCGGTTACGATCTGACGGAGCAGCCATCCCCAGGCGCCGAAGCGGGGGCGACTCACACAGCCCGCCCCGGGGCTTGGGCCCCAGCATAGACACACCGCCCCGGGCCGCCGCCTGTCCCAGCAGCCCCCACAAAATCCCCCTCACCCGGGGAAGGATCGAGAGCCCTGAGAAGCGGAGGATGGCGACGTTCGGGAGCGCCGGCAGCATCAACTACCCTGACAAGAAGGCGCTCTCTGAAGGGCACAGCATGCGGTCGACGTGCGGCTCCACCAGGCACAGCAGCCTGGGGGACCACAAGTCCCTGGAGGCCGAGGCCCTGGCAGAAGTAAGGGCCAGCAGGAAGCAGGCACAGCAGCTGACACCCCCAGAGGGGTAGGGGTGGGTCCCTGCAGACTGGGGAGTCACTTTGCCCTTCACACCAGGTCAGGCTGAGCTAGGACACAGGATAGATAGTGAGCTGGCTTCCTGTCCCCTTGCTGGCCTCCCCCTGGGAGCGGAAGCTAGATGGTTGTAGCTCCTGGCTAGGGCTTCTGTAAAGACTCAAGGCCCCAGTGTCTAGGCCAGAGGTGGGATTCCCAGATAGGGGATGTGGTAGTGGCAGGTGTCTCCATAAGATGGCAAGATTGTGCTAGTCATGTTTTCATTTGTTCATCTTTTCATTCATTCCCTGATTCATTTGTTCATTTATTTATTGATGAATACTGATGGAGCATCTGTTGTGCTCAGTCACTGGCTGGCACTGAGAAAGTAATGATGACCTAAAGTGGACCCAGGTCCTGCCCACATGGAGCTTAGGGTTTAGAGAAGAGAGGGGTTGGCAACCACCAACACACACAGCTGTGAAAATGGCAGCTGGGTCAGGAGTCTTGAAGGAGTGGAACTCTGTGTTCCGAGAGCCTAAAATGTGCGGATTGCTCGTAGACAGTGAGAGATGTCTCTGGGGGGGACAGTACCAAGATCCAAAGGGTAGGCAGGACCAAGTAGCTGAAGCTGGAAGCAGAAAATGTTCGATGCTCTTCCAAAGTGCTTAGAGTTTTGTTTTGTTAGGTAACTTCTTAAAAATTTGGATGAGAAACCTGTGTGATTTTTACACTTGCCAAAGAAAGCACACCAATTCGTTAAGAAATTGTTACCAAACAG
Organism: Raphicerus campestris; assembly: GCA_006410735.1. Classification (NCBI taxonomy): domain Eukaryota; kingdom Metazoa; phylum Chordata; class Mammalia; order Artiodactyla; family Bovidae; genus Raphicerus; species Raphicerus campestris. Next base: position 1,740,352 of record SJYW01008330.1, read on the forward strand.
TTTGTTTGAATTGTTTAATAATTTGCATAACTACTTTCATGTGCTTTTGACAGTTTTATCATAGTTCAAATTTCCACCTTTCTCCCTGGAATTTGGCTGGCAGCCCATTATGTATCCCCTTCCCAGTGTTTTCTCCCTGTTAAGAAAAGAGGGACAATCAGAATCTTTGGGGCGGTGAGGATTCTATTGCCAAGAATGGGGTTGGGGACCTTGAAACACCCATCCAAGGTGGGAAGGTCTCATGTAAGACAAAGTGAAAAGTGGTCATTCCCTGCTCCCCTGCCCTGCCACTGTCCACGCTTCCTGGCACCTCTCTGCAGCTCCACTTTGAGATCATGGCATCACATCTCAGACTAACACCAGGCTTGTGCCTAAACACCTCAGCTGATCTTTTTCTGAGCTTCCTGTCTTTCTGGCCCACACTCTGCAAGGGTGGAGTGGTGGGGTTGGTAGGGATGGTGGTAGAGGGGCGATAATTATTTTACTTCGTAGTTTTGCCTTTTGGTGCTGCTGGAGTAGAGCAGACTGAGCAGTGATATCAGTGGGGATGCTAATATTGTGTTTGGTGTTAAGTTGCTTCAGTCATGTCCCGCTCTTTGTGACCCTATGGACTGTAGCCCGCCAAGCTCCCCTGTCCCTGGGATTCTCTAGGCAAGAATACTGGAGGGGGTTGCCATTTCCTCCTCCAGGGGATCTTCCCGACCCAGGGATTGAACCCGTATCACTTTACATCTCCTGCATTGGCAGGCGGGATTTTTTAACCACTAGCGCCACCTGGGAAGCCCACAGGCTAATTTTGGCTGTTAGCCAGTGGTCTCTTCACAAAGCAAAATGATAGGCTAGGATGGATTGGAGCCTGGTATGGGGGTCCAGCAGGCAAGAGCCACCTGAGGACGGGGAGGAAAGAAGGTAAAGGGAGACCTGGGTGGGGAAGGGCCTGGCTGGGACATCTCCAGGCACCAGCCCTATCAGTCTAACCACACTTTCCATTTTTTTCCAGAGTTGCCCCAGGGCAGAAAAGCTAGTTAGTGTGCCTCAATAGTGATGTGGAGCCTGAAGTGGGGCCAGCATCTTCCATCACCAGCTCTAAGCACTGTCCCTCACTGTCCCCTTGGTGGCCCAGCTCAGCCGGAGTGGAGGCATCCCTGGGAAGCCCCACGGGAGCTGAGGACTCTGGCTGGGGGAGAGCAGAGGTCACTGTTGGGCAGTTCGCACACATCGCCGCGTCAGCTGTCTCCTCTGTCTTCACTGCCAGTGGGGGCCTTTCAGCTCAGGGGCCAGGTGTGGTGCAGAGTGACAGCCTTACCCGAGGTTGCCCAGCGGCAGTGGTAAAGCAGTCTTTCTCCTGCCCACCCCGCGCTCTGTATCCTGGCCCAGAGCTCCCGGGTTAAATGCGGCAGTCCAGCTCCAGCGCCGCCTCCTGGAATGCTGAGCCCCAGGCCAACCCTCTGTGCTGTCAGAATCTCTGAGTGTCATTCAAAGTGCTCTCATACTGATGAGCTCTTCAATGTCTCAGCATCCATAGGAACTGCATAGGCAGATGAGGATTTTTCTTGCCTTTCAAATTTTTCATTTTTTTCTAAAAAAAAACAAACACATTATAATAGAAGAAAGTAACAGTCCCATCACCCTGGGGTGAGCATTATGAATGTTCTAATATATAACCTCTGAACACTTTTACCTATCGATACAGGAGAGATATTAACAGATTTGTTAATATTAATGCTTAGGCGCATGAACTCTGGAGTCAGACTGCTATGCTGCTAAGTAGTTGTGTGACCTTGGACAAGTTAACCAGTCTGAGTTTCCAGTTCCTTATGTGTGAAGTGAGCATAATGGTAGTTCTACCAGATAAGTATGAGGATTGAATGAATTATTAGGGAGGGGGCCTACACTGGCGCTCTGTGTTACCTCCATATTATTTGGGAAGTACTGTGTACCAGGTGCCATGCCACGCTCTTCAAAGGGACCATATCATTTGGGGCTTCCCTAGTAGCTCAGATGGTAAAGAATCTGCCTGCAGTACTGGAGATCTGGGTTCAATTCCTGAGTCAGGAAGATGCCCTGGAGAAGGGAATGGTTACCTGCTCCAGTATTTTGCCTAGAGAATCTCATGGACAGAGGAGCCTAGCAGGCTACAGCCCATGGGGCTGCAAAGAGTCGAACACAACTGAGTGACTTAACACTTCGAACTTTCAACACTATGTACCAGGTGCCATGCCATGCTCTTCAAAGGGGCCATATCATTTCATACTCATCAACTCCCTGAGTTCAGTATTATACTTAACCTTCAAATGAGAATTCTGAGACTGGGAGAGGTAAGGTAACTTGCCCAGGGTCACACAACAAGGAAGCCGCACAGTCAGGATTTGAACACGTCTGTCTGACTGTGGAGCCTGCCTCTGTGAGATCTACAATGCTCATATTGATTTTCCCTTATGGTTATGAGACACCCTGGGACTGATTCTCCTGCCCAGCCAGTGAGATTTGTGGGGAAGCCTCCCTAAGGAACCCGTAAGTCAGTCGCACGCGGGAAGGGTTAGTTCCCAAGCTCCCAGCTCTGTGCCAACCAGAGCTCTCTCTGTCCCCAGGACATTGAGAAGACCATGAGTACAGCTCTGCACGAGCTTCGAGAGCTGGAGAGGCAGAACACGGTCAAGCAGGCGCCAGACGTGGTGCTGGACACCCTGGAGCCCCTGAAGAACCCGCCAGGCCCCATTAGCTCAGAACCGGCCAGCCCTCTGCACACCATCGTTATCCGCGACCCCGACGCCGCCATGCGCCGCAGCAGCAGCAGCTCCACCGAGATGATGACCACCTTCAAGCCAGCCCTGTCCGCCCGCTTGGCCGGCGCCCAGCTGCGCCCGCCCCCCATGCGGCCAGTGCGACCCGTGGTCCAGCATCGGTCCAGCAGCAGCAGCAGCTCGGGGGTAGGCAGCCCAGCCGTGACGCCCACCGAGAAGATGTTTCCCAACAGCTCGGCCGACAAGTCGGGGACCATGTGACCTGCGTGATGGCGGGTACCGCCCTGGCCCTCTGCGGCCTGCCGTGGCTGAGGGCAGCCTCAGTGACTTCCGCGCCCTCCCAGGGCTCCTGGCTTTGTTGGGCAGGGACCAGAAGGTCAGCCTGGGAGCGGGTCTGTGTGGAGCTGAGTCCCAGGTCCCAGCCGCAGCGCGCCTTCAGTCACGTGGATCCCCCGCCTCCCTCCCTCGTACACACAGACACCGAGCGAGCGGTGAGGAGCGGTACCCCGGCTGGAGAGATTCCCGAGATCACGGCCCGTGTTAAATGGCTTCGCCCGCATATCGTCACTGGAAAATTATTCTCTCGACATTCTCTCTACATGCATATATACGTGTATATGTATGCGTCCGTATATGTACACGTATGTATGAATGTATGTGTCTGTAGGTGTGTGTATATATATATATATTTATGCATCTATATACATATACTAGATCTGGACACACATACAAAATGTATATAGGATCTCCTTTTTCTTTTTATGAAACTTAGATTTACCTCAGACCCATGCCACCAAACATCTCCCGCTGAGTTATTTGGTGGGATTTGCAGGGACTTTTCTGGGAGAATTTAAAGGCCCACAGTAACTGCGAATGAAGCAATATACCACTAACCTGCAGAAAAACAAAACCAGTCTCCCACTGTCTCCAGAAGTCGTGGCCTTCCAGAACAGTCTGCCCCTAAAGGAAGTGTGGGGCAGGCAACACCCTGGGCAGGCTGCTCCCACAGGTGGGGACCACTTCACAGAGCCCCCTCCCCATCCAGCCCGAGACCCTGCCTTTCCAGAGACCCTGCCTTTCCACCCGGAGGCCAAGACCAATTGCACCCCCAAAAGCATGGAGGACGTTGGCAAGAAGAGCCCTGACCTCAGCGCCCTGTGTTCGTTAGTAGAAGAGGGGATGGTGAGAGCCTGAGCCCCATCGTAGCACAGTATTATGTGTGGTTGGGAAAAAGGAAAAAACAAAAAGCCAAACACAGTGGTGTGGAACACTTCAAAACCTAGAAACGCTGTAGGAACAATTCTGTGGTAACTATAGAGGTTTAACTTACACCATTTGCAAAATATTTAATTTTTTCTTTTCCTCTTTCTACTAATTATACTGTGTCAGATTCTGGAACTAAACAGGCAAGGAGAGTTTGAGTCCCATCGTTTTTGAATTTGAAATCAGGCCATGACGCGCTCTGGCTGGCAGCCTTTTGCATGAAGCACACAGGGCTGTAAGTACGCAGCTCAGACCAGGCCTGGGGAGGGAGTCCTTGTCACCTACCATCCAACAGAATGCTTCGGTGGAGTTTATGCAGTGAAATAGCTGCCTCCTCCCCCTTCCTTTCCCTTTCACTCACCTCCTCCTGCGCATTTAACACAATTGAAAATAATCGGGTGGGGCGGGCGTGTCACCTCATTGAGCCTCAGTTTCCTGCTCCATAAAATGGGAGCAAGCAAACTATGCAACCTAGGAAGCTCTGTGCTGACACGGTTGCTCTTTTCATGGTCATCAGTAAGGTGAAAACCACCTAGCACCTTCCTCTTGAAACCTCCTAATGGCATTTGAGAAGTGGGCAGTGGAATTTTCCTACCAGCTTCGGAAGGGTCGTGAAGCACAATCCTGCAGATAAGTCACCTCTTGACATTCCATCATTACCATGTCAGCCCATTGGATTAAGTTTTGCCCTCTCTTCTGATCCCCAGAGAGGGAGTCATATGAAACCACATTTACCTGGGTATGTAGGGATGGTGAGCCACACTGCCTTGCCTGAACAACTGGCCTCGAGAGTAGGGAGGAATAAGAAGGGCTCAAAAAGAGAATGCCAGAGAAAGGCTAGTGACAAATTCGACCTTCTTTGTTTTGCCTAGAGTTGGAAATGAAAGAGCCTCAGATCGAGCGAGGAGCCCTCTGCCATTTAGCATATAAAATAACCGCCCCCCCCTCCACTGCATTACAGCTTAGTGAAGGAAACAAAGCCTTAAGATGGCTATGACTTGCCCAAGATTTAATAGATGGCTGAGGGTGCAGCTGGGTCTGGCTCCTAAAGCCATTTATTTGCAAGGATTCTGTGATGTCCAGCTAGGACAAGAGACTTCTCATTTCTACCCCCGAGAGACTCCCAGACCTTAAATACAGTGGCCTCCTGTGCAAAGTATCACATTCTCTGCCATGACTACCAGATGAAACATGAAAATTTGAGTTCATAGACCTGTTGCCTGATATACATAACACTGGTCAGGTCATGTGAGTTTTCCTCTGAACTGACTAACTTCATTTTCCTTACTAAATAGGCCTGCCTTTCACCGAATTACCTACCTGAAGGACAGGACCTTTCTGTTTTCTTTAAGCACCTGTTTTTCCACTGGGAAATGGCCGATGAGCTCACATTTAGGCAAACTCACACCCCACTCATCCAGCTCCAAATCTGAGCCTTGACACAGAACCAAATGGAAAAATATTGCACACACA
>SJYW01008330.1:1749902-1764943 GCA_006410735.1 Raphicerus campestris
ACCCTGCATGTCTCAGGCTCCCTCCACACGCACCCAGGCCCTCCCACTGTCATGAGCATTGGCATTCTCTTCTGACTCCTGCCTGTGTTAGTCCACTATATATTGCTGTATTTGCTTAAATGCTGGAAAGTAACTGTTAAAATGTGAAACTGTAATTTTTTTAAAGGCTACAATGAAATTATAGCCAATGCCACTCACCAAATCTTTGCACCTAGTAGATAGATCAATGTAAACAAATACCAGAAACCTAACTGTACAGTGAGTGTGGGGGAAATGTAGTAACCTAGTTAGTAGTCCTCAGTATAACCAATTGTACAAGGGGAAGTGGTGTTTACCTACCTGTCCATCACCATTACTGAAAGCTGTACTGATCAGTTCATTGATAACGGGCAATTTTTTTGTTGTTGTTTTTGTTTTTTTGCTCTTCACAGAATGATTTCTTAACCTTCAATTTACCCTGAGGTCAAGCCTTTTGTCTTTCTGTGTTACCGGTGTTCAGTCTCTTTTAGGAATGAACCAGCAAGATGTTCATTTAAAACTGACCAAAGAACAAATTCATTCCTGGTCTAGTTTCCTGGGCCTGGGGCCCAGCCTCTGGCCGCTAAGGACCTTTCTTGGATAAAATTGAGAACGAGCCGTGCTTCCTACCCCACGCCCCCTCTTCTCCCTTTAGTCCCCTTTCCTCTTAAAGAGCTGCTCTGAACTGTGGGATTCTGTGAAAAATTCTTGCCTTTCCTTGTTTTCAGTGCTAACGATTTCTCACCTTGAAGCGCCTTTTGAACCCCGGACAGAGCGCACAACTGGAGGGAATTGTCAGCTTGGGAATTAGACTTGTGTGTGTGTGGGGGGTCTTTTCTCTGAGGTCACTGGGCCCTCAGGGGCAGGAGAGAAATGGATTCCCACCAGGTTCCTATCCCATGAAGAAATCTGAGTGGGAAGAGACGCAGGGAAGTGGAGCCATCCCTTGGCTGCCGGCCGGAACCAGCAGCTCAGTGATCTGCCTTATAAACACTCCCCAACTGGTTGGTGGTACCCATGTGGGGCCAGTGCGGGGAAGGGCCTGGCGCGGGGCTTGCTTCCCTTTTGGAGGCCCTCAGAGTGCCTTGTTGGGGGGGGTTATTTCTTTCTCATTCAGGAGGCATGGATGCAGAGGACTTCCTGGGTCCTGGTAGTTACCTGGCGCTCAGTGCGTGGACGTGGATGTTGGAAAACCACGAGGACTAACGTAATGGTTCTTCCTCTTAGTCTCTCTGTCCCTGACTTTTCACACTAGAGCAAATGCCTCATCCTCCCGAGAAACCCAGAAAGAAGACACGGCTGGCTCACGACTGTGGGGGGAGGGAAGGCTGCTGGGTTCAGGGAGGAAGGGTCGGGAGGTAAAGCTAGGAAGGGGTGAGCCGAGGTGTTGCTGAGATGATTTTCTGCTGTGCAGAGCTAGTGCTGATGTCTCATGTCAACTTCCCTGGTTCTCTGGGGTCCCCGCTCCTCTGAGCAGCTGCGTAGAGAATTCCCCACATATCCAAAGCTGCTGGGGGAGCTGGGGGCGGGCGAGGGACTTTGCTGCCAGCTCGGGGTCTTCTTCGCCTCTCCGAAGTTGATCTGCCAGCGTCCTGCCGTCTCATCCTCTGGGACTGCTCCTTGCTGATGCCTCCTCTCCGTGTGAACTGTCCGAGGCAAACGACGACCTTGAACCAGAACGGCCAGGGTGCACTTTCCTTGGAAGGAAGTAGCTTCTGGCCAGGGTTTCTGCTCAGGCTCTAGTCCCCGGCAGTGTGACTGTTTACACGGTTTGGCAATAGGTTTGGTTCTGATTGCTTCAGAGTGGCTGGTCTATTTAGTTTCCTTTGGTTTCCTTCCTCCCCATACTGTCAGGAAAATCAAACTGAAACCACCCTAGGAAATTGCTGGTTGCCTGTCCCCATGTGGTGATAAGTGTTGCCCTCTCCCGGACATCGTTTCTCTCCCTTACAACCCAGCGCCCGTGCTGTAGAGCGTCTGACTGGATCCTCTGTTGCGTATTCTCATGGTGCCTGCTGGTTTGACGTGGAGCTGCCCTGTGAAATAAAACAGCTTAACTTTTCCCAAATGTACTCCAGTGGCTTTTTGGAAGGGTGAGGTGGCCTGTCAGGGGTGGGGAGGGGCCAGGTGTTCCTACCCTCCAGTTCGTGGTCCGTTTGCTTCCAACCAGGAAGCATCCCTGAAGTCTCCCTTAGCTCAGACCCAACAGGGTGAAGGACAAGGTCCAAGGAAGGCTGCATCCGCTGTGGAACTAACTGGAAGAGGTAAGTGAGGGGTGCCTGCTGGGAACTGTCAGAGCAGAGGCAAGTAGGAGAGGGAGCTGCCATTTTCAGAGAGGCCTTCCAGAGTTTATGACAAATCACCAGAGGCCACAGGATACTACTTCCATTGTGAGCATACATAGCATTTTAGCATCTGTTGTCTACACACATGTGATACAGCCCCTGGACTTTTTTATGTGTGTGTGAAGTGTCTGTTGATCACTTACATCTGCCCCGTGCATGTGTGCTAAGTTGCTTCAGTGGTGTCTGACTCTTTGTAACCCTATGGACTGTAGACCCCCAGGCTCCTCTGTCCATGGGTTTCTCTAGGCAAGAATACTGGAGTTGGTTTCCATGCCCTCTTCCAGGGATCTTCCTGACCCAGGGATCAAAACTGCGTCTCTTAGTCTCCTGTATTGGCAGGCAGATTTTTTACCACTAGGGTCACCTGGGAAGCTATTTCTTGTCCAGGCACTAGATTAAGCCCTTTACGTGCATTTTCTCATCAAATTCTCAAATCCGCTCTTGAAGGTAAGTAACTGGCTTCCCTGGTGGCTCAGCAGTAAAGAATCTGCCTGCAATGCAGGAGATGCAGGAGACAAGGGTTCAATCCTTGGTTCGGAAAGATACGGTGGAAAAGGAAACGGCAACCCACTCTAATATTCTTGCTTGGGAAATCCTATGGACAGACGAACCTGGTGGGCTACAGTCCATAGGGTTGCAAAGAGTTGGACACAATTTAGTGACTAAACAACAAACCCTTCTTAAACCCCATTCTGCAGAAGAGAAAACAGAGGCTCTGAGAGACTAAACAACTTGTCCAAGGTCAGGCTAGGAAGTGAAGTGAAGTGAAGTTGCTCAGTTGTGTCTGACTCTTTGCGACTCTGTGGACTATAGCCCACCAGGCTCCCCCGTCCATGGGATTCTCCAAGCAAGAACACTGGAGTGGGTTGCCATTTCCTTCTCCAGGGGATCTTCCTGACCCAGGGATTGGACCCAGGTCTCCTGCATTGCAGGCAGATGCTTTAACCTCTGAGCCACCAGGGAAGCCCAGGAAGTGAAGGAGCCCTCATCTAAGCCTAGTCCATCTAACCCTGCAGCCTTATACGTTCATGGTCCTGCCTGCCCTGGAGCAAGTTCATCATAGCAGGGTTAGCAGCAGGCTCCCACGATTAAGGTAGCTTTCTGTGGGCAGAAGGCCAGGAAGTCTCCAGGGCCTTGCCTTTCCCATGAGCCCTCTGACTGATCTTGACTTTGAAGAGAACAAGATCTTCTGCCAGCCTCAGGGAGTCCATCAGTAACCCATAGCTACTCACCACTCCGTGGCGGCCTCTAGCTAATTCCAGGCTCTGATGGTGAAATCTGCTGAGGGGCTGGATTTGGGGTGCATTCTGTAATCTGTTTACTGGCTCAAAGCAACCATGCTCACTTGAGAACCCCAAAGCAGAAGCCTCTTGTTCATTCAACAAGGACGTGGGAAGCACCTTTGTGTGAGCCTTGCCCCAAGCTGGCTGCTGGGGAAACAGATGAATGAGACAGTTGATACCCTAAGGTTGCTCACAGACTAATTGCACAAGACGATCACTCCAGAATCCTGAAATCAACTTTGGCCCCTTATGACAGTGTTCAAAATGACGGCATCTCTGACCCACAGAGGCACAAAGAAAAGGCATGTTTTAGCTACCTGATGGCTTTGCCAGCCACAAAGCAGTCCATTGCTGGACTGCTTACTTCAGGGCATGTCTGTTTAGGATTCTGTGAATGACAAACTATCCAATCCAAACAGCCTTAAGGAATATATTGGCTCACACATCTGGGAACTCCAGGCTAGAACTAGGTCCAGGCACGAATGTTCGGAGCGTGGTGCTGTCTCCTAGCCACCATCCCGTCCTCTCAGGCAGGCTTTGCTGAGTTCTGCCTGTTAGCTTAAACAGNGTCAGGGGTGGGGAGGGGCCAGGTGTTCCTACCCTCCAGTTCGTGGTCCGTTTGCTTCCAACCAGGAAGCATCCCTGAAGTCTCCCTTAGCTCAGACCCAACAGGGTGAAGGACAAGGTCCAAGGAAGGCTGCATCCGCTGTGGAACTAACTGGAAGAGGTAAGTGAGGGGTGCCTGCTGGGAACTGTCAGAGCAGAGGCAAGTAGGAGAGGGAGCTGCCATTTTCAGAGAGGCCTTCCAGAGTTTATGACAAATCACCAGAGGCCACAGGATACTACTTCCATTGTGAGCATACATAGCATTTTAGCATCTGTTGTCTACACACATGTGATACAGCCCCTGGACTTTTTTATGTGTGTGTGAAGTGTCTGTTGATCACTTACATCTGCCCCGTGCATGTGTGCTAAGTTGCTTCAGTGGTGTCTGACTCTTTGTAACCCTATGGACTGTAGACCCCCAGGCTCCTCTGTCCATGGGTTTCTCTAGGCAAGAATACTGGAGTTGGTTTCCATGCCCTCTTCCAGGGATCTTCCTGACCCAGGGATCAAAACTGCGTCTCTTAGTCTCCTGTATTGGCAGGCAGATTTTTTACCACTAGGGTCACCTGGGAAGCTATTTCTTGTCCAGGCACTAGATTAAGCCCTTTACGTGCATTTTCTCATCAAATTCTCAAATCCGCTCTTGAAGGTAAGTAACTGGCTTCCCTGGTGGCTCAGCAGTAAAGAATCTGCCTGCAATGCAGGAGATGCAGGAGACAAGGGTTCAATCCTTGGTTCGGAAAGATACGGTGGAAAAGGAAACGGCAACCCACTCTAATATTCTTGCTTGGGAAATCCTATGGACAGACGAACCTGGTGGGCTACAGTCCATAGGGTTGCAAAGAGTTGGACACAATTTAGTGACTAAACAACAAACCCTTCTTAAACCCCATTCTGCAGAAGAGAAAACAGAGGCTCTGAGAGACTAAACAACTTGTCCAAGGTCAGGCTAGGAAGTGAAGTGAAGTGAAGTTGCTCAGTTGTGTCTGACTCTTTGCGACTCTGTGGACTATAGCCCACCAGGCTCCCCCGTCCATGGGATTCTCCAAGCAAGAACACTGGAGTGGGTTGCCATTTCCTTCTCCAGGGGATCTTCCTGACCCAGGGATTGGACCCAGGTCTCCTGCATTGCAGGCAGATGCTTTAACCTCTGAGCCACCAGGGAAGCCCAGGAAGTGAAGGAGCCCTCATCTAAGCCTAGTCCATCTAACCCTGCAGCCTTATACGTTCATGGTCCTGCCTGCCCTGGAGCAAGTTCATCATAGCAGGGTTAGCAGCAGGCTCCCACGATTAAGGTAGCTTTCTGTGGGCAGAAGGCCAGGAAGTCTCCAGGGCCTTGCCTTTCCCATGAGCCCTCTGACTGATCTTGACTTTGAAGAGAACAAGATCTTCTGCCAGCCTCAGGGAGTCCATCAGTAACCCATAGCTACTCACCACTCCGTGGCGGCCTCTAGCTAATTCCAGGCTCTGATGGTGAAATCTGCTGAGGGGCTGGATTTGGGGTGCATTCTGTAATCTGTTTACTGGCTCAAAGCAACCATGCTCACTTGAGAACCCCAAAGCAGAAGCCTCTTGTTCATTCAACAAGGACGTGGGAAGCACCTTTGTGTGAGCCTTGCCCCAAGCTGGCTGCTGGGGAAACAGATGAATGAGACAGTTGATACCCTAAGGTTGCTCACAGACTAATTGCACAAGACGATCACTCCAGAATCCTGAAATCAACTTTGGCCCCTTATGACAGTGTTCAAAATGACGGCATCTCTGACCCACAGAGGCACAAAGAAAAGGCATGTTTTAGCTACCTGATGGCTTTGCCAGCCACAAAGCAGTCCATTGCTGGACTGCTTACTTCAGGGCATGTCTGTTTAGGATTCTGTGAATGACAAACTATCCAACCCAAACAGCCTTAAGGAATATATTGGCTCACACATCTGGGAACTCCAGGCTAGAACTAGGTCCAGGCACGAATGTTCGGAGCGTGGTGCTGTCTCCTAGCCACCATCCCGTCCTCTCAGGCAGGCTTTGCTGAGTTCTGCCTGTTAGCTTAAACAGAGCCCAGGGACTCTGATATCTCTCGACTGCCTGATGGCTACAGAAGCTCCCCCTGCCTGCACCTCCTCGTCTTCAACACAAGCAAAGTCTTAAGTTTAATTCATCTTAGTCAGAATTGCCCTGCAGGTCATCCCTGAAGCAGCTAGAGGTAAGCAAGACCCAATGTCCAGGGTGGTGTCAACCCCACCCACACTTTCTATCAGGAGATCCTGGGGACTGTCCTCATACTCTAGACTGTGGTAAATAATAAATGGTCACTGAGTTGTAGGGTGATTAGTTATGCAACAATCGCTAACTGATACACTAGAAAAATGCTCATGTAAATACATTCCAACTTTGCGTTTAGCATTAGTACATAATAAAGCTAATACTCATCGATCATATGCTGGATGTTCTTCCCAGAACACAGTGCAGAATACTTCACATACGCCACCTCCCTGAACACTGAAGACTACCCACAGGGCTCATTTCTGTGAGCATCCCTATTTGACACATGAGGAGGGTGATGTGTAGGGGCTTTAAGTCCAGGATTCCATATCTGCTCTGCTTCCCTGACCCCCCCATCTCTAGGTAAACGCTTTGCCTCCCCACAGCACCCATGGCCTAAGAAGAGTACAGCCATCCCCATGCATGTGAATGAGGACTCTAAGGCCAGATCGCCTGGCCCTCCCCTCCTTACCAGCCAAGAAGCCTCAGGAAAGTTCTCTACAGTCCTGCCCCTGAGTTTCATCACCTCTAAAGCAGGGACAGTACCAGTACCTACTGCGGAGGCTTGTTGTGAGAAGTAGGTAAGTTAGTACATAAGACGTGCTTGGGACAGTGCCTGGCACAGAGAAAACTCTTAATACGTGTAACTGCTATAAAGATGATCTTTCCTTCTGGAGAGTCCTAATTCCAGTACCCCAGGCCCAAAGCCAAATTTGTCCTTTTCCACAGTGGGCCTTGGGGCCTTTGTGTAAGCTGACTGACTGCTTCTAGTGGAGAGCCCCAAATGAGAACATACATGTTTATACAGCATCCGTACTGAGCACTTACTGTGTGCTACGCACCATTCTAAGCAACTCACATGGACGATCTCATTCTCCTCCCGCAGAGAAACTACAGGGTATTAACTATTATTAAGCCCCATCAGGTTCAGAGAAGTAGTCACTTTCTGCAGAGCACACAGCTGAAAAACGGTAAACTTGAATACCTGTGGAAGAGGCCAACTCAAAACAACAGAGGGGGCTGGCTACCCCCTGGGCCCCCATCCCTGCCCCCATATAAACTATCTTGTTTCCAATATGCCCAGCCTAGGTATCCACTTCAGCAATGTCAAACACATAGACACCCATGTCTGAACAGGCCCTTCAAGATTTCTGGTGGCCCCCAGATACACAGATACTACTTAGACGAGTGGCTGCAGGATGGCAGGATCAGGGCTGGATGTGACGCTTTGACGCTCAGAGGCCCAGCACAGGCCCCTTCGTGACCGCTCGATTAAATACGAGGATCAGATGAAATGAATACTTGTGGAATGCATGGGGTGATTTCGCCTCTGCATCTCCTCCTCAAAGCATGCGCCCACATCCAGCCCAATACCCTACTGCCATCATGTGGCCATTTGTAAAATAGCAGGTGGGATCCATGGTCTCATCTAAGGCTATTGGTCAGCAGCCCTGGTGATGATCACTTGAGCTTCTGATTGGCATCTGAAGGGAGGGAGTCTTAGGAGAACTGAACCCTCAGGATCTGACATCATCTCTGGGTAGACAGTGCTAGAACTATGTCGACTTGTAGGACACTCTACAGGGGTTGTAGAGGATTGCTTATTGTGAGGAAAACCCACACATTTGGTGACCAGAAGTGTACAAAGTGAAGAGTCCTGTGTGTCTAGTGAAGGAAACTTGGGGCAAGAGAGACGCAGTAGGGAGCAGTTGGGTGTTCCCCAAATAGTTCATCTAATTCAGTCTTGTAACTTGAGAGTTGGGTTTCAGTGTTTGATTAGGTCCAGTTTCACACTTTCCGGGCAGCAACGCTTCCTGGAGGGTGTGTTCTCCACATCATGTCACATCAAGGGCTCTGTGCTGTCTGGCTCCCCCTTTCAGGATTGCTGGGGGTTGGTAGGTTCAGGGGGGTGCACCCTCAGCCCTTCACTGTGCCCTGATCATTTGGAACCTAAGTATCCCACCCCCTAACCAATGGTCTTACAATGATTTTATAATTTTATTTCTTCTGTATCGATCAACTAGAATTTTCATCAACAAAGGCTAGTATTTGCTTAAAATACAGTTCACTCTGGAAGAGAAGAATAAATGCTTAACTCTTTCTCCTTATTTATCAACTGTAAGAGTAAGAAACCAGTACAATCCCTACCTCCATTGGTAGAAAATGAGGACTTTCTTTGTTTCTGCTGAGACCCATTATAAATTCATGGATTTTAAAACAGTCAATCCATTCCAGTGAGTTACAGTCAATATTCTTTTTGTGGCTTAGGTCAGCAGGGGCAGCTTTAAGATGGCTCCATTCATTTTGGGCAACTTCCTCATTTGGGCACAATAAGATTTCCCAGGCTCCTCTATTCTGCCCCGGGTCTAAAATGAGCCACGTTTCCAAGGAGCCCGGATTCCTCTTCATAGTGCACCCCCAACCTGTGCACTAGTCAATGGTGGGGCTGAGACTTGAACTCAGGCAGTCTGACTTCGGAGCTGGTACTCTTAACCGCTCTGCCCTCTGGTTAACAATGGGCATTAATGATAATAATAGTCATATTTATTACTATTACTCCTACTGCCATAACCAGCCACTCACTATGTGTCAGACACCTTAGTAGGTGCCTCCCAACATTTGAAAAACAAAATTATTCTAAGCCCTTGGACACAGGCATTATATTCTTATCTTACAAAAGAGGAAACTTAAGCTCTGAAAGGTAAGTGACCCATCCAAGATCACCTGGTCAGTGGCAGAGCGTGGATGAAAATTGAGGTCTGTGTGACTCTGAATCTTATTCCTTTAGTCAACAGAGAATTCTGTCCTGAGTGATTCCCACCCTGCCTCTTTCCAGTGGTCCCTAGCTCTGCTGTGGGACTGTCCGACAGTCCCTGGGCCAGGTGATCCACACATCCTCATTCGAGGCATGGCAGGGATCCTGGAGGAAGAATGGGGATAGAGAGGAGTGTGATGAAGACAGACCCCAAAAAGGAAGGTGCAGAGAGGGCCAAGACCTCTCAAGATATAACCAGACCAGGCCCTGTATTTAGCTGGAAGATATTCCCCTGACTAAGGTTGTCAGATTTGGCAAATAAAATTGCAAGATGCTCAGTTACATTTGAATTTCAGATACACAGTGAATAATTTTTTAGTCTAAGTATGTCACATACCATGTTTAGGATCTACTTATATTTAAAAGGGCTTCCCTGACCTGATAGCTCAGTTGGTAAAGAACCTGCCTGCAATGCAGGAGACCCCAGTTCAATTCCTGGGTCAGGAAGATCTGCTGGAGAAGGGATAGGCTACCCACCCCAGTATTCTTGGGCTTCCCTATGGCTCGGCTGGTAAAGAATTCGCCTGCAATGTGGGAGACCTGGGTTCGATCCCTGGGTTGGGAAGATCTCCTAGAGGAGGGAAAGGCTACCCACTCCAGTATTCTGGCCTAGAGAATTCCATGGACTATACAGTCCATGGGGTCACAAAGAGTCGGACACGATAGAGCCACTTTCACTTTCTGTAATTAATCTAGCAGCCCTGTCCTGGATCCTCACAATAGGAGAGCCTACTGAGCACTGACTTGAGTTTTTTGTACAGAACATTTTGTTTTACTTCTGAATAAGGAATACTTAGATCATCTCTTTATTGATCTAACAGAAGGAGAATGTCTGTGGAACCAGCAGCTTGTTATAGGAGATTGACTCCCACGGGTGGGTAAATATCATGAGGGGAGGGAAGACAGATGCTTTTTTTTCCTGAGCTCAAAGTGGCTTTCAGAACCTGCTTGTGGCCTCATGTGGACTTTCCTTCCCCAGGCTCAGAGGCGGGCTTGAGCTGGTGCTGTTGAAGAGGGTGGGAAGGGAACTGCTCAGCCAGGGAGGAGATTTATGGGCACATGGGCTTATTCCGGTGATGCACTCATTCAGTCTCACCAAGCAGCTGGTGGCAGGAATTGAGAGGTGAATGGCATTGGGTGCCGCCCTGCAGGCTCTTCAGAGCCATGGGTGGATTTGGACCTCAGGGTTCAACAAGTGATGCCTGCTTTTAAATCTGTCTTCATAGTTGAATGAAGAGTCTGACTCTTTGCGACCCCATGGACTGTAGCCTGCCAGGCTCTTCTGTCCATGGGATTCTCCAGGCAAGAATACTGGAGTGGGTAGCCATTCCCTTCTCCAGGGGATCTTACCCACCCAGGGATTGAAGCTGGGCCTCCTGTATGGCAGGCAGTTTCTTTACCATCTGAGCTACCAGGGAAGCCCAGCTGAAGGGGAAGCATGCATTTCTTTCTCTGTCTTCTCTCTCCCCTTCCTTCCCCATTCCTTTTTCTCTTTTCTCATCTCTCTATCCTTTTCTCACCTCCTCAGCGCTTTGCTACCTTAAACTGTGTAACCAACTAATCCTATAAAGGAACAGTTACTGGTACACTCAGCCTTGGGATCTGCTTTTGGTCTCATTTTCTTTATCTTCCCAAGCCTACCCTCTCTCCTTGCATCTAGAACCAGGCAGTGCATCCAAAGAAGCCTGGATTCAATGTATCCAGTGCATCCTGGAGTTCATTTATATTCCCTTTTCTGACTGGCTGACACAAACCCACTGTACCCCCTAATCTGCCACTGTCCACCTTCCTTTTGGAGACCCACTAGGTCCAGCATCCTGGGTTTCTTAGATCTCTGCTCTGAGGCCTTGTCTGCTCACTTATTCCTCCATAAAGTGTCAATGGGTGATCCCTTCTGCTTTGGTGCTAAAAGATCTAGATTCAAGATTGGACTTTGCCACTGAGGAGCTGTGTGATCTTGAATGAGTCCTTTTGCCTCTCTGAGGCTCAGTTACTATATCTATAAAAGGGGAATAAGTCTTATGATGAGGGCCTTACGAGAATATTCTGTACTGGTTAATCGAGACTCTTAAGCTAGACTGGCCAAGTTAAGTCCTTCCTCTTCCCACTTACTAGCAGAATTCCCTAAGTCAGTTAATCTGTATATTTCCCTTTCCTCATGTGATTGGAGTGAGCCTGAAATAAGTCAATATGTGTAAAAACATCTAGAACAGTGCTTTGCATACAAGGGCCTCATAAGTGTCAGCTATTATTATAAAGGATATTAAAGTCCTCTGTCCAAATGCTGTTGATATCATTACTGCCCAGTGAGTGTTTGGGCATAGACTGGGAAAAAGCGTTAAGTACATCTCTGACTCAATTAAGTACAAACTCTGGTCAGAGTTTCTTATGAAGAGGGTCCAAAGTAGTGAAGCCTTAACTTCTCTGAGGCCCAGTGTCTTTGTCTTTAAAACTGCAATGGCAGCCTCACTTCTGCCTACTTCAGTGGGAAGCTGTGACTGGCCAATGGTAAATACTTCAAAAAATGA
The DNA here is from genome assembly GCA_006410735.1 of Raphicerus campestris. NCBI lineage: Eukaryota > Metazoa > Chordata > Mammalia > Artiodactyla > Bovidae > Raphicerus > Raphicerus campestris. Next base: position 1,761,757 of record SJYW01008330.1, read on the forward strand.
TTGCAGGAATGGATGCATGGACCACATGTGGTGGCAGTGGCAAGCCACAGGGGTCTTCCTGAACAATATAACTGTGCTGACTTGCTGCTCATGAGACCTCATGTGAGAGGCAAACATCAGGCAGCCTATCCATGAGTGCTGAGTTGAGCAGACGGTCTGGGTGGTGTACTGGTCAGTGCTTCATGTCTGGATAACAAGCACTCATACTCACTTGGTGAGAGTATAAATGTATTGGTTCATCCTTTTTGGAAAGCCATACGGTGCTCGCTATTGTAGTGTCAAAAGAGCACACAAATTGACTCAGTAGTTCCATTTACAGGAAATTATCCCCAGATATTTTGGCTCAGGTATGCTAAGATTTATATAGATAATGTGTTCATTGCAACTGTTTGTAATAATGAAAAACTGGCAACAACCTAAATGATTGTCAGATGGGCATAGGTAAATAAATTGTGGTATATCTGCATTACGGACTACATAACTAATAAAAGGAATGAGGTATATCTACATGTACTGACATGGAGAAATTTCAGGATGTCTGTAGGTAAACAAAGAAAAATTCAAGTTGACAGAGGTGTGCATTTAATATAATAACATTTGTGGGAAAAAACACTGTATCTGCGTTTCTGCACAGGAAATATTTGGAAGGCTATGCTCCAAAGGTAAGATGTTAAATTAGGTTAACCATCCTATCTGAGAAAAGAACTCCTGTTTTCAGTCCAGAGGCTCTATCTGTAGCCGGGTCAAAGACATTGTGTAACTCAAAGAAACTCTATTACTTTTTCTGAGCCGAAGCTTTCTCCTGCGTAAACTAATAATGACAATACTCACCTCACAATGTTGTGACGGAGTGAGATGGAGAAATGGATGTGAAAACCCCGGTTCTGAGCAGGGACAGATCTTTATGGCAATCAGAGAGGGCGACCGAAATGAGGAGGCGTGAGCCTAGACTTGGAAAGGTTTGACAAGGCCTGGATGCGGTTTGATTCTAGGCTGTGTTTTTCTAAAATTCAACAGGCATTCATTTAGTAAGGGTGCACTACAAAACCCGCCTGCGAGCTTTTTAACCACACAGGTGCGCACACAGCCGTTGCGGGAGCCTGGCGCTTGAGCAATAAGAGCAATAAGGGCGGGCTGCGCTCCGCCCACGTACTGCAACTCCCAGCATGCTCTGCAAACGCGTCGGGGCGTCGCGGACTGGTGACGTAGCTCGGTAGCGCGGGGAATTTCGAGTGGCTGAGGAGCGCAGGAGGCCAGCGGGTAGCGGACCCCGTCAGTTTCTTTAGAGGAGACCATGGACTCCCTGGTCGAGCCCCTGTGGCCTCCGGCCCTGGCAGTCATGAAGGTAAGTGCCTTGGGGAGGTCGGGGCCTTCTGGGCGACCGCGGGAGGCCAGCCTCACCTTGAGGAGAAAGAACCGGGCGCCGGCGGCCAGCTGGGCCAGGGTTCTCTGCTCTGCCCCGCTGCTTGCCAGCGCGTGACGCTGGGCGTGTTTCCTCCTCCGGCAAGTGCCGGGAACAGGCCTCGGTCACTGGTGGTGAGCCAAGATTGGCCGTCGTATGGAACGGGATACTCTGCGGTTCAGTCACGACAACAACAATGATCCTGAGAGAAACATTACTCCAGACAGTGGAAATGACAGTGACACCTAATCTTTTCTTAGAGCTCACGGCGTGTCAAGCATTATGTAAACTCTCCCAGTACTTCAGTGGAGAATCTCCCACATTGACACCGGACAGAGTTTGGGTGGATCTTGCATCAAAAAACATTTTTTAATCACCTAGCAAAGCAGGTGGTCTCCTTTACATTTTCTTTCATTTCTTTTAATTACGCTCAAGAAGCCTAGTGCTAATTTGCGTTAAGTCCTCCCTAACTGTGTTCTAACTCTTAACTCTTGTGCATCTCTTTCTCTCTCAAACAAATCTGGATTCTCACTTAGACCAGCTTTTCATTTTATTGACGTCTTTTACTATTAAATAACATTGTTTTTTGCTCCATGGACAATAGTAGTGAGTCCTGGATTCCTACAGTGTTTGATCGAGAGCGAATACACTGTGCTGTACTAGCTAAGACTCAGTTGCCTGGTTTTTCCCCTTGTTCTGTGATTATTTCAGTGTGTGACTGAGCAGGATCACGTTCTCCTCTTGCTCCGTTTTGTTAACTAAGAATTGTGGTATCTGCCCCACTCACTCAAGATGAGTTTGAGGATAAAGTGAAGGGACTTAGAAGAGGTTAATGTCTGCTGTCATCAGTATCATCTGAAGTGCCTGGTGACTTGAGATCTCCCCATAGTGAAAAGCTGACATCGTGGGAGGATTTTGGAAAGCTGTGGTTCTGCGTTTGTGGTGGCCTTGGCACCAATGTACAGTGGAGAAGAGCATATAGTGAGTTCCAGTGCTTCTGTGTTAAATTAGTCTCTGCCTCCTATTTACCTGTGTGACCTTGATTCAGTTACTTAACTTCGCTGAGCCTGAATTTCTTCAACTATAAATTGGAGACAGAAATAGTTCATATAGTTGGTTAAATGAGTTGATATATGTGGGTGGGGATCCGGTTTGGTTTATTCATGGTGCCTAATACAATGCCTGGCACATTGTGGACGCTCAAAAATTGTTTGCTTATCGATTGAAGGTTTTTTGGTTGTTTAGTCGCTAGTTCGTATCTGACTCTTTTGTGACCCCATGAGCTATGCCAGTCAGGCTCCTCTGTCCATGGGATTTCCCAGGCAAGGATATTGGCGTGGGTTATTATTTCCTTCTCCAGGGGATCGTCCCAACCCAGGGATCGAGCCCGCGTCTCCTGCATTGGCAGGTGTATTCTTTTACCACTGAGCCATCTGGAAAGACCATCTAGAAGGTAGTAAGCATTAAATTAATATATCTTTATTATTATTATCAACACATAATGTGTTATTTCTCCCCCTGCTTTTTATTTGTTGTCATAAAGCTTATAAACTGAACACGGGAAGTGAAAGCTCTGAAACTTGTAAAGCTACCTGAGTAGATTTAAGCATATCTTATGTATTCCCACAAAACTTCCACAGTTTCCTTTAGTGTCAGGTTCCATGTCTCTGGGTTGGCTGTCGCACGGCAGCCTGAGTGTAGGATTCAGCACCAGAGAGTGTTCAGTGATGTAACTGACTGAGCCCATATTAGAATCTGGAATCTGAAGTTTGGAAAGCCAGCCCC
>SJYW01008330.1:1766019-1792553 GCA_006410735.1 Raphicerus campestris
GTGGCCTCCGGCCCTGGCAGTCATGAAGGTAAGTGCCTTGGGGAGGTCGGGGCCTTCTGGGCGACCGCGGGAGGCCAGCCTCACCTTGAGGAGAAAGAACCGGGCGCCGGCGGCCAGCTGGGCCAGGGTTCTCTGCTCTGCCCCGCTGCTTGCCAGCGCGTGACGCTGGGCGTGTTTCCTCCTCCGGCAAGTGCCGGGAACAGGCCTCGGTCACTGGTGGTGAGCCAAGATTGGCCGTCGTATGGAACGGGATACTCTGCGGTTCAGTCACGACAACAACAATGATCCTGAGAGAAACATTACTCCAGACAGTGGAAATGACAGTGACACCTAATCTTTTCTTAGAGCTCACGGCGTGTCAAGCATTATGTAAACTCTCCCAGTACTTCAGTGGAGAATCTCCCACATTGACACCGGACAGAGTTTGGGTGGATCTTGCATCAAAAAACATTTTTTAATCACCTAGCAAAGCAGGTGGTCTCCTTTACATTTTCTTTCATTTCTTTTAATTACGCTCAAGAAGCCTAGTGCTAATTTGCGTTAAGTCCTCCCTAACTGTGTTCTAACTCTTAACTCTTGTGCATCTCTTTCTCTCTCAAACAAATCTGGATTCTCACTTAGACCAGCTTTTCATTTTATTGACGTCTTTTACTATTAAATAACATTGTTTTTTGCTCCATGGACAATAGTAGTGAGTCCTGGATTCCTACAGTGTTTGATCGAGAGCGAATACACTGTGCTGTACTAGCTAAGACTCAGTTGCCTGGTTTTTCCCCTTGTTCTGTGATTATTTCAGTGTGTGACTGAGCAGGATCACGTTCTCCTCTTGCTCCGTTTTGTTAACTAAGAATTGTGGTATCTGCCCCACTCACTCAAGATGAGTTTGAGGATAAAGTGAAGGGACTTAGAAGAGGTTAATGTCTGCTGTCATCAGTATCATCTGAAGTGCCTGGTGACTTGAGATCTCCCCATAGTGAAAAGCTGACATCGTGGGAGGATTTTGGAAAGCTGTGGTTCTGCGTTTGTGGTGGCCTTGGCACCAATGTACAGTGGAGAAGAGCATATAGTGAGTTCCAGTGCTTCTGTGTTAAATTAGTCTCTGCCTCCTATTTACCTGTGTGACCTTGATTCAGTTACTTAACTTCGCTGAGCCTGAATTTCTTCAACTATAAATTGGAGACAGAAATAGTTCATATAGTTGGTTAAATGAGTTGATATATGTGGGTGGGGATCCGGTTTGGTTTATTCATGGTGCCTAATACAATGCCTGGCACATTGTGGACGCTCAAAAATTGTTTGCTTATCGATTGAAGGTTTTTTGGTTGTTTAGTCGCTAGTTCGTATCTGACTCTTTTGTGACCCCATGAGCTATGCCAGTCAGGCTCCTCTGTCCATGGGATTTCCCAGGCAAGGATATTGGCGTGGGTTATTATTTCCTTCTCCAGGGGATCGTCCCAACCCAGGGATCGAGCCCGCGTCTCCTGCATTGGCAGGTGTATTCTTTTACCACTGAGCCATCTGGAAAGACCATCTAGAAGGTAGTAAGCATTAAATTAATATATCTTTATTATTATTATCAACACATAATGTGTTATTTCTCCCCCTGCTTTTTATTTGTTGTCATAAAGCTTATAAACTGAACACGGGAAGTGAAAGCTCTGAAACTTGTAAAGCTACCTGAGTAGATTTAAGCATATCTTATGTATTCCCACAAAACTTCCACAGTTTCCTTTAGTGTCAGGTTCCATGTCTCTGGGTTGGCTGTCGCACGGCAGCCTGAGTGTAGGATTCAGCACCAGAGAGTGTTCAGTGATGTAACTGACTGAGCCCATATTAGAATCTGGAATCTGAAGTTTGGAAAGCCCCCCCCCCCCCCCCCCCCCCCATTCTAATTCCTTTTACAGTGTGTCCACCCTTTTCTCTTCTGGTGTTTGCTTGAACTCCTCCAGGGACATAGAATTAGCTGTTTCCAGAAGTAGCTCTATTTGGAGTTCTTTCTTATAATGAATAGAAATCAGACCCCAAATCCATAATTGCTGAGGATCCATGGAAAAACTTTGGTATTTGGAATTACTGGTATATTGTTTTCTGTATGTATTTTTTTCAAAGAAGAGAATCCACAGTTTTCATTTATTTCTCAAAGGGATCTGTGATCCAGAAAACTTAAGAATCATTGCTTGAGTGATTCAGTCTTCTCACCTATTTTGTACTTCCCCCTTCTACTTTCTTTTAAGTTGAGGAAATCTTAGGGTATCCAATGAACTGGATGTTTGTACAGGAATGTTATAGCTCATCGGATGTGGTGTCACTTTCCATGGATCTTGCTCAGCACATCTGGCAGAACCACTCCTAGGAGAGGATGACAGTAATGAAGGAAGCAGATGGACCAGGTACCAGGTCTTTGGCTTCTGGTTCTGCCTCTGCTCTTAACTGATTTTTAGCACAATCCTCTAGCGTTTTGCATCAGTGGTAGATTACCACCCAAAATAATTGTAGATTTGGATATTTGAATGTTTATTTCCCTGCTTTTACTGTTCCAGAAATTTGTTTTTGACAGATTATAGATGTTTGTAGATAGTAGAACAAATTAAAATTTGGAGTAGGATAAAGGAGAAAAATGAAGTTATATAGCATCCTACTATCCAGAGAGAATCACTGTTGAATGTCTTCTCTTATCCTCCTTCAGTTTTTCTCATGTCTGCTATGCACACACATACCCACAATGTGTATATGTATTTAAAATTTGGAATCACCGTGGAGTCAACTTCTTGGATTTGACTCCATTTGTAATCTCTATAGGCTTCATCTGTAAAATTGCCATATGGATGCTATAGACCTCCTAAGACTATTAAACTACATAGTTCTGTTGTTATGTATTATTGTTGTATATTTGTTCTTCAATTAATCTTTTTGTCTGTACTTTTAAATTTGGGCTTTCCAGATGGTAAAGAATCCACCTGCCAAGCAGGAGAAGTGGGTTCGATCCTTGGGTCAGGAAGATCCCTTGGAGAAGGAAATGGTAACCCACTCCAGTGTTCTTGTCTGGGAGATCCCATGGACAGAGGAGCCTGGTGGGCTCTTGGAGTCACAAAGAATTGGACATGAATTAGCAACTAACAATAACAACTTTTAAATTTAGGTCAGACACTCACATATTTCAAAAAGTATGTGAAACAGCGACTTGCCTGGTGATGGAGCAGTTAAGACTCCACCGTGTGGTACCGTGCAGAAAGTACTGGACTGACAGGCAGTAGGGAAGCCAGAAGTTTAGTCCTGATTGACTGATGTGCACTGTGTAGTAGCCTGCTCTAGATACACGTTGACTCACTTGTGAAGCAAGGATTTTAATTGGATACTTTCTGATGTTTGTCTGTAGTAGTCCCTGATTTGGGGATCTTTCACCCAGCAGTGACTGTAGGCCTGGGAGTGGGGTCTGAAGAGGAGAAGCCTTGGGATAGAAGCTGGAAACACATGACAAGTGGAACAAGAAGAGAGTAGGCCTCTTTTTTTGTGAAGGGATGGCAATATGGAGTGGGAATCTGAATAAGTCATATAGAGGACGTTTTTCTCTACCTTGCAGTTTACATGGACTTACCTTTTAAATCGGAAAAGGCAATGGCACCCCCCTCCAGTACTCTTACCTGGGAAATCCCATGGATGGAGGAGCCTGGTGGGCTACAGTCATGGGGTCACTAAGAGTCGGACATGACTGAGCGACTTCACTTTCACTTTTCACTTTCATGCATTGGAGAAGGAAATGACAACCCACTCCACTGTTCTTGCCTAGAGAATCCCGGGGATGGGGGAGCCTAGTGGGCTGCCATCTATGGGGTCACACAGAGTCGGACACGACTGAAGCGACTTAGCAGCAGCAGCAGCAGCAACTTTTAAATTTATATATATGACACAGAAGTATTATTAACTTATTTTTTTTAGGGGATGGAGCAAGAATTCTGTGGCAGATGTTCCAGTTGGCAGATGGTCCAATCTTGGTGGCTTTCTGATAGGTATATATATATTTTTGTATTTCAGACAGTAGATGATTTGCTGCGGTGTGGAATTTGCTTTGAATATTTCAACATTGCAATGATGATTCCTCAGTGTTCACATAACTGTAAGTATGTATTGTTTCTCTAAATTAGAAAAATGTGATTTTTATATAACGTAGTGTTAATTTGACACCAAAGATAAGTACATATATTTATTTACAACTTTAGCCCCTCTGTCTTGAAGTTTTTGGAAGGTCTTTCCACTGTCTCCCTCTTGGATACTTTAAGCCTTTTATAACATTTATGGGAATGAAGATTTTGATCACTACATATGGTTATTTGTCCAGCACTTTTTAGATTTTAAATTTCATAATTTTTGTTTTTGACAAGGTAAGAGATAGGTGGTTCAACCAACTAGTCCTTGGTGTAGAATTTTAAAGTTTACAAACCCTGGTGGACGAGTTCTCCCACTGAAGAGTATTACAGACAGTTTTATCACTTAACTTGCTTTGTGATGGTGGAAAGACTCACATATTGAAATGTGTCTGTACTTCTCTTTGTGAGTCTAGTATGTATGCATTTTTTATACTGTAGTTCGATGTATTTAGTACACAGAGGTGCACTTGTCCTGTTCAGTATCTGGCTGTCCAGTTTATGGCTTATCTAGGCTTATGATTTTCTTATTCTCTATCTTTGAGTTGGTTTGTGTTGGAAAGTTAAAAAAAAAATTAGGCTTAAAAATGGCTTTAGTGGGTAGCAGTAGCTTTGGTGGAAAAGTTTCCATAAAGAAGACTTACGGTAGCAACATGGGCTTGAGAGATAAGCTAAGCTTGACGTAGGTCTTCACTTACTAGGTGGGTGAGTTTGCAAATGCCTGTCATTTCTTCAAATGTGAAACTTCAGAGAGTAGTTTCTGCCTTAGGAGATGGTTGGGAGAGTCAGATGTAGAGAGTCCAGGGTCTGGCACATTACAGGGTCTTAATGAGTCTTAGTTTCCTTCTAGGGTAGATTCATATTAGGAACCAACAGAAGTTTTGGGGATTGTTTCTAAATCTGTGTTAAAATCTTCTTGATTTAGATATAATTTACATGTAATGAAAGGCATCCATTTCAAGTGTGCAGTAAAGTGTACAAGTGTCAGTAAGTTTCAACAAATGTTTATACCATATAATGATTATGGTTAAGCTTGAACATTTCTGTCACTGGTTAGAGTTCTTTCCATGTCAGTCAGTATGGCCCCGGGGAATTAACATGTGGGTCTGTTTCTGGATTCTCCTCTGTTCTATTGTTCTTTATGTCTATATCCTTGTGCCAGAATTACACTGTCTTAATTATTGTAGCCTTTTTAGTAAGTCTTCAAGTCAGGTATTGTCACTACTCCAACTTTGTTTTTCTTTATCAACATTGTTTTGGTTCTTTTAGGATCTTTGCGTTTTGTATGCATTTTCATATAAATTTTAGAATCAGATTGTCAGTTCTTTCCAAAAAAAAAGCCTGCTGGGATGTTTACTGTGAAGTGAAGTTGCTCAGTCGTGTCTGACTTTTTGTGACCCTGTGGACTGTAGCCTACCAGGCTCCTCTGTCCATGGGATTTTCCAAGCAAGAGTACTGGAGTGGGTTGCCATTTCCTGATTGCACTAAATCTAGAGATCAATTTAAGGATAATTAACATGCGATTTATGGGGTCACAGAGTCAGACACGACTGAGCGACTGAACTGAACATCTTAACAGTGTTGTCTTCAATATGTAATCTTTTGCTTCTTATATCTGTGGTACTGCACAGCCTCTGGAACAGCAGCAAACTGCCCAGCTGTCTTTTGTTCCTGGTGGCCCCCAGGCACCCATCAGCACTCTGAGTCAGGCAAAGTAGAAGCAGTTCCTCAGACAGTCTCTGGAGAAGCTGAGATACTGGTCGCATCCTTCTTTCTTCTCTTTCTTTCCAAAGGAGAAGCCACTGAGCTGTATGAGGCTCCACCTGTACTGTGGGTCCTCTGGAGCAGCGGGCCTGCTCTTTTCTCTTCTCATTAGTCTCCCAGCTTCTAGAGTAAGTCTGTTCAGTGCTATGGGTTGGGTGAGATAGAAACAAGTCTCTTAGGCAGCCTGCTGAAAAGTGGGAATGTTGGATGCATGCTCTTCCCTAAAGAGAAGCCGAGAGCTGGGAATTCCTCCTGTTTACTCCCACGGGAGGAGTAATGGTGAATGATTGAGTCCTCATCCAAACCTTTGTTCTCAGTGACTCAGACTTGGTTCTTTTTCTTATGAGTGCTTTGATTCAGGCATGGTAGAAACCAGTTCCTGGGGCAGCCCCATGAAAAGTCTGAACATTTCATCTGTGATTCAGTCTTCTCTCTCTCTCTCCTTCCTTTGGGAAAAGCTGGGAGTTGTGAGTCTCTCTCTGATTATGTGGTGCTGAGCCAGGGATAGGAACTCTGGCAAGTGAGGGCTACTACTAGCTTTGATGTGGCTGATTTTGTGCTTGTCTTGGGGTATGTGAGCATCTGAACTGGTATCCGTATTTCTCACAAAGGTAGTTGGTTTCTATCTTGTTGATTTGTGTTACCATGGGGCAAACAGTGGCTGGCTTCCTGTTCTGCCATCTTTCTGACATCACCCACTTGCTCTGGCTAATCTACTCTCATACTAAGTTATGATGCTCTGGGGTGTCTACCCAACGGCCAAGTGTTTAATGAGGTTTCTCCAAACCGGCTGCTAGAAATTTTATCAACTCTTGGCCCTTTGTTACCACTCCCTGGAAGTTGATCTTTATTTAGCCTCATGGATCCCTGTATATGTGCAGATTTAAGTTCAGTCATAGAATTGAGTAGATATGTATGCATGTTTCTGGAGGTCTTTACATATATGTAGCTTCTTTTTGGTATGCTGTTTTGTGAATTATAGCTGCGTGGATTGCCCTGAACTCTGATCTTTGTTTTCTCAACTAGTAAGACTGATGGGCTTTTGGCTTTCCTTCCTGTGCTATGGTCAAGAAATTGCCTATGGGCAGGTATCTTGAGCTGTGGTAGAACTTCTCTCATTTCTATAGTCGTCCAAAGTCTGAAAAGAGAGGTGTTTTTTTTTTTTTTTCATATTTCCCCCCAGTATTTTAGTTGTTTGTAGAAGGAGAATAACTTTGAATATTGGTTACTTTCTGTTGGACAGACATGGAAGTCTACTCTGTAGATTTTAATTATGTCATTTTAGAAAAGAAAGATGACTTTTTAAATGAGTTTCGTGAACCCTACTTAGCTGAAAAACTGGTCTTTACTTCTATTCTCTTTTTCTCTTCTTTGTCACATACAGTTATCACTGATGTCATTCTTTATCTAAGAAGTCGGTGGAGAGTACTTCCAATAATGATAATTTACTTTATGAATTTTTCATGTTCTACCTGTCATGATTCAGTACGCTTTTCTACTAATAACCCATTGTCACAGGTTCCCTCAAGACTAAAAGTTGCTCTGGGTCTATAATTGTGTTAATGACACAAAAGCCCCCAGAGCGTAGTAGGAGCCAGACTTAGCTGTCGTGTTCTGCTGTCGTCCTGGATTGACTGGAATTAGTGACTCAGAATCCTAGCCATTTTGCTGGTCCTTAAACATTTCAGGATTTGTCTTTTTAAATTCGTTTATTCTGTTTTCCTATGTTTAGCTTTTTCAGTGTGGGTAACAAAAACTACATTTGCATATCTGCTGCCATTAAGGTTTGAGTGAGGTGCAGTGGCAGAATGTGGGGCAATTGATCCAAATTCGTGTTGTTAAAGAGTACTTTTGCGAGGAGAGGGCCTGGGCTTACTCCAATCCATAAAACACCATTAAGTGAGAAATGTTCTCACTAATAGATTGATCTGCTCAAGTGCCAGTTTGNGATCTTTGTTTTCTCAACTAGTAAGACTGATGGGCTTTTGGCTTTCCTTCTTGTGCTATGGTCAAGAAATTGCCTATGGGCAGGTATCTTGAGCTGTGGTAGAACTTCTCTCATTTCTATAGTCGTCCAAAGTCTGAAAAGAGAGGTGTTTTTTTTTTTTTTTCATATTTCCCCCCAGTATTTTAGTTGTTTGTAGAAGGAGAATAACTTTGAATATTGGTTACTTTCTGTTGGACAGACATGGAAGTCTACTCTGTAGATTTTAATTATGTCATTTTAGAAAAGAAAGATGACTTTTTAAATGAGTTTCGTGAACCCTACTTAGCTGAAAAACTGGTCTTTACTTCTATTCTCTTTTTCTCTTCTTTGTCACATACAGTTATCACTGATGTCATTCTTTATCTAAGAAGTCGGTGGAGAGTACTTCCAATAATGATAATTTACTTTATGAATTTTTCATGTTCTACCTGTCATGATTCAGTACGCTTTTCTACTAATAACCCATTGTCACAGGTTCCCTCAAGACTAAAAGTTGCTCTGGGTCTATAATTGTGTTAATGACACAAAAGCCCCCAGAGCGTAGTAGGAGCCAGACTTAGCTGTCGTGTTCTGCTGTCGTCCTGGATTGACTGGAATTAGTGACTCAGAATCCTAGCCATTTTGCTGGTCCTTAAACATTTCAGGATTTGTCTTTTTAAATTCGTTTATTCTGTTTTCCTATGTTTAGCTTTTTCAGTGTGGGTAACAAAAACTACATTTGCATATCTGCTGCCATTAAGGTTTGAGTGAGGTGCAGTGGCAGAATGTGGGGCAATTGATCCAAATTCGTGTTGTTAAAGAGTACTTTTGCGAGGAGAGGGCCTGGGCTTACTCCAATCCATAAAACACCATTAAGTGAGAAATGTTCTCACTAATAGATTGATCTGCTCAAGTGCCAGTTTGCTTTGCAGTTGCACAGTTTTTCTGACTTGATAGTGGAAGATGCTCAAATATTTACTGCTAGATGAAATCATTGGCTTTTAGGTACTATTAAATTACTACTATTTTAGAGATGAACCAGCAGTCATTTTTCTTTTCTTTTTGTGAATTTTGACTCAATTAATTGAGGCTTATATTGGAATAAAAAGCAATTTAATTTTATTAAAAAAAATGAACTGTGAAGTGTTCCATTTATTGACGTTTGCTCAATTAAGAGGCAATGTAATATTCTTTCAGACAAATAATCAGTGTTATTCTTCTTTTTCATTCTTATGAGGCAGCATTGTGAAACAAGATGGGGGAGAAGAGAGAGTTACATATACGGAAAGGACATGCAATTATACAGAACCACACTTACAGAAATGCTGGAGTGCTGGTCGTTAGTTGAAAGAATGTTATTCTCTTATCAGCTTACTGGTCACTTAACACNCTGATGTCATTCTTTATCTAAGAAGTCGGTGGAGAGTACTTCCAATAATGATAATTTACTTTATGAATTTTTCATGTTCTACCTGTCATGATTCAGTACGCTTTTCTACTAATAACCCATTGTCACAGGTTCCCTCAAGACTAAAAGTTGCTCTGGGTCTATAATTGTGTTAATGACACAAAAGCCCCCAGAGCGTAGTAGGAGCCAGACTTAGCTGTCGTGTTCTGCTGTCGTCCTGGATTGACTGGAATTAGTGACTCAGAATCCTAGCCATTTTGCTGGTCCTTAAACATTTCAGGATTTGTCTTTTTAAATTCGTTTATTCTGTTTTCCTATGTTTAGCTTTTTCAGTGTGGGTAACAAAAACTACATTTGCATATCTGCTGCCATTAAGGTTTGAGTGAGGTGCAGTGGCAGAATGTGGGGCAATTGATCCAAATTCGTGTTGTTAAAGAGTACTTTTGCGAGGAGAGGGCCTGGGCTTACTCCAATCCATAAAACACCATTAAGTGAGAAATGTTCTCACTAATAGATTGATCTGCTCAAGTGCCAGTTTGCTTTGCAGTTGCACAGTTTTTCTGACTTGATAGTGGAAGATGCTCAAATATTTACTGCTAGATGAAATCATTGGCTTTTAGGTACTATTAAATTACTACTATTTTAGAGATGAACCAGCAGTCATTTTTCTTTTCTTTTTGTGAATTTTGACTCAATTAATTGAGGCTTATATTGGAATAAAAAGCAATTTAATTTTATTAAAAAAAATGAACTGTGAAGTGTTCCATTTATTGACGTTTGCTCAATTAAGAGGCAATGTAATATTCTTTCAGACAAATAATCAGTGTTATTCTTCTTTTTCATTCTTATGAGGCAGCATTGTGAAACAAGATGGGGGAGAAGAGAGAGTTACATATACGAAAAGGACATGCAATTATACAGAACCACACTTACAGAAATGCTGGAGTGCTGGTCGTTAGTTGAAAGAATGTTATTCTCTTATCAGCTTACTGGTCACTTAACACTGAAATTGGAGGCAGAGGTCAGCTTTGAAAGGATCTCCTATTCCTTTCAAACTTGGAACTGGATTTTCTCTTTTTTGATTGGACACTTCAGAATTACTTTTGAGCTGGTTTATTTTCTCATAAAATCTTTAAGATCACATGCCAGAAGGTTTGGTTTAAGTTTTAGAAACTTGATTTTTATTGCCAGGATGCTACGTTCTTCTGATACATAAAAGCCAGCAGATGGCTGTATCCTGTTGGAGATAAGAAATACCTCTTTCCCTGGATTTGCTTGTTTCTTTGAAGCTACCCTGTTATTTCATTGTTTTACTCTTCCCTCCTCCCCCCTATACACAAGGCTCACAGTTGAGCTTTGGGGGTGGAAAAACAAACTTCACAGGTGATTTAAATAAAGCCACCTAGGAATACGTTGTTATAAGCAGTTTATAATATTTTAAATAATTAGTTAGAAGTATGTTAAAAGCATGGACTCTGATACTTGCCTTTGCCACCTATTAACTCCATGATCTTGGGCAAGTTGGCTAAGCTCTATGCCGTGTTTTGCTTCTCGTAAAATGGGATTCAGAGCTGCTGTAATGATTGAAAGTGTTAATACATCTACCGTGCTTAAAACAGAGCATGCAGTAAGTGCACAATGTTATATTAATGAAATTGCCAATATTTGTCTCTTTTCTTTGGACTTACCATAAAGTTTCTTATGGTTCAACCTAGTAACAAAAACTATTAATTTTTAAAAAATATTTGTTATTCAATCAGAATCACATACTATGGATGTGATTTATTGGTCACAGTTCATTGATTCAGTATCACTGGGGATAGAGCCTAATAGACTACTTCACTACGGGGGGTTGTGTGTGTGCTAATCACTCAGTCATGTCTGACTTTTTGCAACTCCATGGGCTATAGCCCTCCAGGCTCTCTGTCCATGGGATTTTCGAGGCAAGAATACTGGAGTGGGTTGCCCTTCCCTTGTCTAGGGGTTCTTCCCGACCCAGGGATTGAACTTGGGTGTCCCGCATTGCAGGCAGCTTCTTTACTGCCTGAGCCGCTATGGATCCTCTTCACTAAAGTGAATTTGTGCTATTAGCACATTAGCTGCTAGTACAGTACCATTCAGTTTGTCAGGTTTTGGGAGATAATTTTACACTGCCTTGGGTGTGAAGAATTGAGTTCATGCCAATTTCTACTTAAATTGTTGAAACTTAGTCCATTGTCCTTAATACACCGAATTATAAGTAATTGCCTCACTGCTTTCCTTGAGGTCAAAAACCTTTCCTTATAACAGCTCTTGCTACAAAAGTATTAGAATGTAGAAATCCCTAATTCAGTAAACTGGTATATATTATTTCTTAACACACGTATAGATCTTGTTTCCAAATTTATATTTTAGAATGTTAGGCAGTGGAGATATCCTACCTTTTTATACAAAATTATCCTAGTTCTTACCTTATGTTTCCTTCATTTTATAGATGGAAGATACAGAGAGAGGTACATGTTGCTTATAGAGTTGTGATGTGCTAGGGACTCCGGATTACTATTATTTGATATGTATCGCTTTCCTAAGAATGCTCCTAAGTCGTATTTGCAACTGTGTATAGTTAGAGTCCATGTACTAGAATTTTAAGATTATAATGATAGACCTTAGATGGTGGAAATATTCTAGGGGTTAAATCAACTTTTGTTAGAAGTTGAAAGTGAAAGTGAAGTCACTCACTTCTGAAGTCTGACTCTTTGCGATCCTGTGGACTGTAGCCCACCAGGCTCCCCTATCCGTGGAATTTTCTAGGGAAGGGTACTGGAGTGGATTGCCATTCCCTTCTCCAGAGGATCTTCCTGACCCAGGGATCGAACCCAGGTCTCTGGATTGCAAGTAGACGCTTTACCATCTGAGCCACCATGTAAATACGTTAGAAGTTAGGTTCCAATATTATTATACAGCTTAACTAATTCATTATGTTGCATTTGTGTTTTTGCAGACTGTTCTCTTTGTATAAGAAAATTTCTGTCCTATAAAACACAATGTCCAACTTGTTGTGTGGTGAGTTTTTTTTCTTTTCTTTTTTTCCTTTAAAGCTAACTGATTGGTGCAGATATTTCTGCTTTATGTATACACATAAGCCATGGGAAGATGCATGATTATTGAATTAAGCTATGTCAAAAACATTTTCAGAAAAGACTTCTAAAATACATATATGGAGAACTGGGCTTTGTTCAACTGTTCATTAAGATTTCTGATAACCTAAATATTTTTTAGGAAGAAAAAGCTAATTTTAAGATCAGGATATAGCACACTTAATGAACTATGTTTTTTATGGCTCCTCATTTTTTAAAATTTCTCGATGTGGGTAGAAAATCTGATGGAAGGATCATTCATTTGCAAAGGATTGATATTTTAGTATTTGTGCAGCAGGCAAAGATTTAGTTTAACTGGCCCCTTACCTCTTGCCCAAATCAGACCTTCAGGGAAAACACCAGAAAATTTGTTAAAGTTTCTGAAACATTCCATGTAGTTGAAATAGGTGAAAAGGTAGGTAAAAAGAGAAAGGAAGTGGAGGTAGGAGTAAAGAACAAAAAAGTAGTAGTAGAATCTGGTGTAAAGGACACGGGATAGTTAAAAGGTTTTGGTTCTGGTTTGCTAAGTTGTTGATGTCAGGATGTCATTGAATTCACTCTGCTTTCAAGTCTAATCTCTTTACAACAACTAGAGTTGCTGCTGTCCTTAAGGTGGTATCAACACAGAGATTAACTGTATGCAAAATATTCATGCTATTCATTATTCATGCTAAATAACTACTGGGTTTATTGTTTTCCTCTTGCATTCCTGAAAAACAGTCTTGTTTCTGAAGTCTCTTTGAGCACCTCAGGCTACTCCTGCATTACTGCTTAAAAGAGCATCTCTGTTCTTTGAAGGAGAAATTTTGAGGGAAAAAGTGCTGCCATTTTGAAGAAGGATTCTTGCTCATATTAGGTTTTATTTTAGGCAGTACAGAGTGCATATGTTTTTACCAGATGCTTCAGAGAGTTTTGAATCAGACTTCCAGTCAGCAGATAGTGATTCACTGTTTTAAAATTCCATATTAGTATGAGATAAATGAACTTTATTTTGAGGCTTTCCTGGAAGACCTAGTGGGATGGGGAGTCTCAGGAGGATGGGACACACATTTTCAAAAATGAGATTATGACATGTTAATTATTGTTGCTGACCTTTTTCCATCTGTTGTTTTTCTCTTCTAGACAGTCACAGAGCCGGACCTGAAAAATAACCGTGTTTTAGATGAACTGGTAAAAAGCTTGAATTTTGCACGGTATGATATAATTTTGTGACTAATCCCTAACTGCTTTTGCCTTTGATATGTGTTCCTCCCTTTGCTCTTTGAACTTTTGAGGATTAGGGAATGCAGTGTTGCATATTTAGGGGTAAAAGGAAGGATGCGACCACAGTCGTTAATCACATGTGAACAATCTGATCATAATAAGAGTCTCTTCTTTTACCTAACAGAAAGTCTCCTGTATGAAAAACAAGTTAGAATGTAAATTTGGGCACTTACTTTTGAGTAGTTCAGAAATGCTTCAGCTTTGTCGTTTGTTTTTTGTGCCCAGCATTAGAATCAGCCATGTTCCCAAGGAGCCCTGGTTCCTTTCACTGGAGAATGGTATTTAGGAATCAGGATCTGGATGGAGCTGGGCATGCTCATTATTATTGGGGTGTCATTGCTTCTAAACCCTCTCAGTGGACAGAGCTGGGTGGCATACGCGTGTGTATGTGTACACATATGTATGTATTATGGTTTCTGGGCCTGTTATATATTAATCCACTAATTCTTACTCTGATTTGCTCAGCATGTATAAAATGATGTGTAACGTGAAATATGTAATTGCTGGTGCTTTATGATGTGTAGCTTTACTTCTTAACTGTCAAATGCTTGATGGTATTTAGTGAGTGGTCACCCAGAGGAATTTAAAAAGGCTTGTTTTATCAGATAATATGTTGACTTACTTTTAGTTTTAATCATTCAAGCCAAGCAAGAAATTTTAGTAGAAATGTACTGTGTTTAGTTAATGGCTAAGCGGCTGCATACTTAAGTTCAGTGACTTCCAAGCTTGTTGGAATATTCTTAGAGGTACATTACATTGCTCCCAAAACTGTAAAGAAATTTCTTTCAATAGAATTGCAAGTTTATTCATGGGTTTGCATCCTAAAGATGATCAGATTTACTCCTTTGAACTTGCCTAATGTGGCATTCTAGAAATTGACTGGCTGGTTATTTCCTTAAGTAGAGTCATGAGAAGATGGTATACTTTCCTAGATTAAGACACTCTGAGATCCTCTGATGCTCATAATTAAAGGGCTAGCTTTTCTCCTTTCTATTTGTTTATTTTTGGCTGTGCTGGGTCTTCGCTGCTGCACAGGCTTTCCTAGTTGTGGTGAGCGGGGACTGCTCTGTCGTTGCAGTGCCTGGACTTCTCATTGTGATGGCTTCTCTTGTGGAGCACTGGCTTCTTAGGTGCACAGTCTTTAATAGTTGTGCCATGTGAGCTTAATAGTTGCAGTTCCGGGACTCTAGAGCACAGGCTTAATAGATGTGGTGCATGGGCTTAGTTGCTCCACAGCATGTGGGATCTTCCTGGACCAAGGATTGAACTCATGTCTCCTGCATTGGCAGTCAGATTCTTCACCACTGAGCCATCCAGGAAGTCCTGCTTTTCTTATTTCAAAGTCCTTCATCAGTTAGATTTTGAAGTCAATGAGAAAAGATGGAGCTGTATATTTAGAAAGGAACTGATTGGGGATTAAAAAAGAAAAGGAATTGATGGACTGTTTGCTGTTTTCTCATATGGTAAAATTGTATCTCATGGCTTCTTTTTTTCCTCAGCTGGTATTGAAAGCTTAACCTCCCTGCTAGGAAACAGGGAGTATAAGAATAGGGTCTGTTTTGAAGAGAAGTTGTTGATATCTTTGGGTTCATAGATCTTTTGGTAACTTAAAGGGAAGCTTTGGAATGATTGCAGTCTCTTCTCTCCTCCCTGAAGAAATAGGGTATTTAAGTATTCTTTATAGTTTGGTGAGGTAGGAAGCACTCTCTGTAGATTTGGGATGGATTTTATCATTTGCTTCTCCGTCTGCCTTCTTGGAATTGCCTCATAGTGAACATTTCTTGGACGTTTGTCATATCTAAAGTGCTATGGTACTTCATTTGCAAAATTAGTAGGGATAAAATTCAAGCTATTCAGTTTCATTACTTGTTTGAAATCTCGATTAAGATCAGTGAGGGAGGAAGTTTAATTTTATGAAGAAAATGTAAGATATTTATAGTTTGTTAATTTTATTTCTTCCTCTCTTTCCCATCTGTCATTGCCATTTTATGATATTATGATTTTTAGAAATCTAATCTTCTAAACCAAATACCAAAAGAGTACTGGAAATAATTCCAGAGGTTTTTGGGAACAGGGCTGACATGGAGATCTTATATTTTCTTCTTTTACCTTTTATTTTCAAGGAACAAGTTTATTCCCCACTGTGATTCAGTTTTATTTAAAATAACATTCTTAAGAAAATGTTGTATTTATATACAACATTTATTTTTTTATTTTTTAATACTTTATTCTACTTTACAATACTGTATTGGTTTTGCCATACATTGACATGAATCAGCCACAGGTGTACACGATCTCCCAATGCCAAAGCCCCCTCCCACCTCCCACCCCACACCATCTCCTCGGATATATACAACATTTAGAATATATTTATTAGATTTTTAAATACAGATTTAGAATGTATTTATTTGGAAATTTATTTAGAATGTTGTTGTCTTAGTGGAACTTTATTCTTGACCTAAGTAAGAAAATGCTGTTTTTGTATTTTTGCATAGCAGCCAGTCTGCATGTGTATTATAGTTTTTACAGCTTCAGCATGTAGAGCATCATTTATTGCTTTGGTTTATCCCCTGTTGAGGTATGAATTTTTCTCCAGATGCTTATTTCAAGTTTAAAAATTTAAAGAGGATGTACAATATAATTTCACCTTTCCTTATAGTATAGTTTAAAGCAGACTGGGTTTGGATTCAGGTAGAACTAGGTTTCCATCTTGAACCTACTTGATTTTTTTTTAAATTTTATTTTAACTGGAGGATAATTACAGTATTGTGATGGGTGCTGCCATACATCAGCACAGACTTCAGACCCTACTAGTTTTGATATGAGTGTGATCAAGATATTAATCATTTTTAGCTTCTTTTCCACGTCTGAAAGATGGGAATAATATTGTGCACACTTTGAGGAATTGCTGTAGGGATTAGAAATGAAGAGATATATTAAAAGATACCCAGCATAGTACTGTATCTGAAACAGAGGAACCTAAGAAACTGTTCTTATCATTACTATCCTAGGTATTTTATGTATTTATATTGTATTGCTCTGATATGTGTATGTGCATGCCCTGTGGAGCTGGTAAGAACTTGTGCTTGGTGGGCCTCTGCCTGTTTAACCAAATGGTCCCAAGTTGCAAGTCCTAGGTTATAACAAGTATTTGCAGGGACTTTGACTAGTTACCAAAGTCCATGGACTTGATTGCATGGGTTTTATGGCTGCTCATGTTTACCCAGAGACCTATTTTCACTTTTGATTCTTAGCCACATTTTGAAAAGGTTAAGTTGTTGTATAGTTAACTAACAGGCAAGATTTTCCTATATTTTATTGAGTCACAATTATTTTGAAAGTCCACAATTCATCCAGTTTGAATGTCAGTGAATGAATGCTGTGAGGTGTTGTAATGCCGACTCAATATATAGGAGTAATGGAAATTGAAGGAAAGATTAGCAATTCAACTTTAAGTATCAGTTTTGGAATTAATATTTTCACACAGTTCATTTTTAAGTTATGTAAATTGCCATAAACAGTCTCATGGTTATAAATATCAATTATACATTCATGGCTTCCAGACTTATGGCTGAAAGCCATGAATGGCTTCTCAGCTAGATCTCTTTCCAAGATATCAGCCTCATGTATCCAACTGCTTGTCTCACTTACCTCTGCTTGGACCTCTTAAAACCAAAACTAAACTTTAGTTCCATCTGCTGCCCCCACAAACCCCACTCCCAATCTGCTGCTCCGCGGTCTTCCTTTTCTTAGTAAATGGCAGCTCCCTCCTTTAATTTGCTTAGGGCAAAAACCTTAAAGTCATTCTTGACCCCTCTCTTTCACACCCACTCTGTTGTTTTCATCAGTAAATCCCATTGGCTCTATCTTTGCTGTTGCTGCAGAATCTGACAACTTTCCCTCACTGTGCCAACGTTATCCTCTCCCAGCCAGCGTCAGGCTTGGTACGATGATAACTTCTTAGTGGCCTTCTTAACTCTTCTTTTGTACTCTTTCAATTCTTTTAAGGACAGAAACCTAAGTAATCCTTGAAAATAAAAAGTAGGTCATACTGCATGTTGTTCAGAGGTGGTTTCCTGTCTCATTGAAGTAAAAACCCTGTTTGTCTCTGTGGGAGTCCTCCCAGCCCTACAGAGCAGGCTCCCTGACTTATTCACCTGCTTGTCTCCACTTGGGTCATTCTGCTCCAGTCACAGTGACCTCTCCCTGCTTCTCAAACTGTGGTGATCACACTCTGATCTTAGAGACTTTGTACTTAAAAAGCGAAACAGTGTTTCCCTACATGTTCACATCCTTGAATTCTCTACTTTGTTTGGACTCTGTTTTTCATAGGTATCTTCTCAGTGAGATCTTTTGTGACCATCCTGTAAAGAGTATCATCCCCTCCTCATTGTCGGCTTCCTTTTTTTTCCCCCTATAGTACTTTTTACCTATGTTGAGAGTGTCTATTCTTTGTTCCTTTACTATATAGTAAAGTATATATATAAAGTATAGAAACTGTTTTGTTCTCTATGATACTTCAACTGCTGAAATTAGCAGGAACATGGAAAAGTTAATGAATTTTGACTTTAGCATGACTCATAATGTTATTATTGCCATAGTGCAACTCTGCCATGTTCTTTTTTTGGTATATATTGAAGTAAGAGAGCAAATTGGAAGAGTAAGATGCATCTGAATTGTGAATAAAAACAAAAAGGAGTTCTCTCTAGTATAGACACTTTGCTGAAAAGTGTACCCTTGTAGTAGCTTGGAAGTCATTTATCAGTGACAGTTTTATTCAGCAGTTGAATTCTGTGCCTTTTACTTTGTTATAATGAGATGAAAACTTTTCTGAGAACCTTCTTTGAACCAAGCCCAG
The DNA here is from genome assembly GCA_006410735.1 of Raphicerus campestris. Classification (NCBI taxonomy): domain Eukaryota; kingdom Metazoa; phylum Chordata; class Mammalia; order Artiodactyla; family Bovidae; genus Raphicerus; species Raphicerus campestris. Next base: position 1,784,537 of record SJYW01008330.1, read on the forward strand.
ATCCTAGAAGAGAAAGACTTGTAACAATTGCAGTTCTTTATTTTTACTTTATTTCTGTTTCATCACAAAGATGTATTTTCTTTGTAGGACTGTTTTTAATTATATCTGAATTTCTTTAATATATGAGACTACTCTTCAAGTTTCTGTTTCTTTGTTGGCTTTGATGAGTAGTCTTTTTCAAAGAATTTGTCCATTTCATCTAAAATTATAACTTTATTGGTATGAAGTATCTATAATGTCCTCTCATTATCTTTGAATTTCTGTGGGGATTTTAGTGATATCTCCTTTTAATTCTTTGCTTTTGTGTTTTGTATTTTCACTCATTTTTCTTGCTTGTTCTTGCTAGGGCTTTCCTAATTTTGTTCATTTTTTCACAGAACCAGCTTTTGGCTTTACCAATTTTTTTTTTTTTTGTATGTTTACTTTTTCACTAGTATCTGTTATTACTATCTTCTTTGGGTGTAATTTGCTGTTAATTTCATAACCTTTTATATTTGAAATTTAGGACATTGATTTTCAGTTTTTCTATTAACTTATAAATTGTTCATTAATGACTGTTTTGGTGAACCCCAACGCTGTTGTTCAATTCAGAATATTTTCTGATCTTCATTGTTGTTTGACTTAAGGAGTTATTTAGAAGTGTGGTGCTTCATTTCTTAACATTTGGAGATTTTCTAGTTATTTTTTCATTATTGAGTTTTATGGAATTCACAGTGGTTACAGAAGATATTCTGAATTATTTCATTCCTTGTAAATTTCTTGAGATTTACTTTATGGCCCAGAACATGGCCTATGCTAATGAATGTGCCCTGTATACTTGAGAATATTGTATATTCTCCATTGGTGAGATGTGATGTTTTTAATTTGTTAATTGTATCAGTTTGGTTAATTGAATTGGTTCAGATCTTCTGTATTCTTACTGATTGTTGTCTGTTTTGTTAGAGTGATGTGTTTAAATGCGTATGTGCTTTTATTTAAACCAACAATTGTTGTGAATTGGCTATATCTCTTTTTAGTTCTGTCAATTTTCACTTTATACATTTGAAGCTATGCTATGAAATTAATAAAGTTTATGAGTTTATGGCTTCTAATTAATTGATCATTTTGTCAAAATGAGATGCACCTTTCTCAATGCTTTTGCCTTAACATCTATTTTGTCTGTTGTCAGTGTTGTCACATTGACTTTCTCTTGGTTTGTATTTATTTACGTGGTACATCTTTTCTCATCCTTTTCCCCCTAATCTTTCTGCATCTTTTTAAAATTGTTTCTTTTAAATAGTATATAGTTGCATTTTATTTTCTAATCTAGTCTGACAAGTTTTGTCTTTCAGTTGGAGTATGTATCATTGTATTTAATTGGTTACAGTAATATTTTTGCATTAATTCCTCTTTTTTTTTACTGTTTTGAGTTATTTTACTTCCATGTATGTTATAAATTTCCTGAGACATTGCTAGTGTATTTTAAAAGGCAATACTGTTGTGTTTAGCCACATATTTTCTTTTTCTGGAGCTGTTGATTCTTGTGGACACTTTATATGTCTCTGTCTATAATCATTTTCTCTATGCTCAAGAACAGTTCCTGCAGTATTTCTTGTCTGCTGATGAGGAATTCTTACAGCTTTTGTTTGCTTGAGAATATATTTTGCTTTCATTCTGGAAGAATATTTTCAATGGGGATAGAATTCAGTTTGATTTTTTACCTGTACTTTTAAGATGTCATTCTGTTATCTTCTTTCTTCTATAGTCTTTGTTGACAAGTCAGTGATATTTCTTACTGTTATTTCCTTAGAGCCATTGTTCTTAACTGGGAATGATTTTGCTTTCTTTTTACCTCTTTCTCCAGGAAACATTTGGTAATATCTGGACATGTTTTGGTTGTCCTAGTCTTAAGTTAGGGGTGTTAGGCTATTGACATTTCTGTGAGGCACAGAACAGTCTCTACAGCAAAAAATTATTCGACCCATTGTTGGTAAGGCCAAGGTTGAGGAGCTGTGCCTGAGAGGTAGTAGATCTTATTTTTCTCTGGTTGTTTATTTTATTTATTTATTTATTTGCACAACAACTCTTTTATTTTATTTTTTTAAATACTTTATTCTATTTTACAGTACTGTATTGGTTTTGCTCTCTGGTTGTTTAAAAGATTTCTCTGTATTTTTTTCAGTAGTTGGGTTATGTTTGCCTGATTTCATTTTCTTTGTTTATCCTTTTGGGATGGATTTTAATTCCCTCTTAGAGTATGCATTATTTTATTCATTTGGCTATCTTTTCTTTTTTCTTTAACATATTGGTCAGAGTTCTTTTGAAATTCTTCTAATGCTACTCAGATCACTTCTGGATCTGCTTCTAATGATTATTTTGTCTCTTGGTTAGTGGCTAATGTCTTCTTTGCATGCCTAGTAATTTTTAAATGTGTGTTGAATATTATGAATGAAATGTTATAGAGGCTGTGAACTGTCTTCCTTTGAAAGATGTTGAATTTTGTTCTGACAGGTTAAATTACTAGCTCTTCACTTATTCTGTCAAGCCCTGGTTTAATTTCTGTTAGATTTGCTCTGTTTCACTTTTGTTTCTAATTTCTAGAGGAGGATCCTTCTTCTTAAGTTGTAGCCTTTGTGGGGTTTCAGCTGAATGTCTAGAATCTTTATCAGAGTCTCTCGACTTTGGCTGGGCTCAGATTCCAACAGTTTCCCTGTACTGACCCCGAGAATCTCAGCCTCATGACATCTGCTTCCTGTCAGGTCTTCTGTGACTTCGTCTTATGCTTCTGCAGCCCCGGAGATAATCAATAATTAAGGAACATTTCTCAGCAGATTTTTAGGGTATTTTGTGGCTGCTCCCTGCTCAGCACCTTGTGCCTCCAGTCCTAGCAACCTTTGTCCAGAGCTCTAATCTCTATTCCCTCTACCCAGAGAGATCAGTGGTCCCTGTTTTGACTTTAATACCCAACTCCCAGAGTATACTTCCATGGGAAATTTTATGGAAATGTTGGATCACTTCAAGTTTCTCTTCTGTCTCAGGGATAGTAGCCTTGTGTTGATTATAGATCATGCTTATAAGTGGTTTTGTATGTTTTGTTGAAATTTTAGTTATTTGTGATTGGAGAGTAAGTCTCATACAAGCTCTTCTCCATGGCCAGAAACTCAGGTCCCTTTGTTATCTTTTATAGACAGATTAACTGCTTTTAAAGTCAGATTTACTGCTTTGTATTTTATTCTAGAAGAAACACTGGTTGCCATTATGCAGTAAGTTCTGTATTTCACAGAAACAAATGTTAATTGAGGAAACAGCTTATGTTAGTTAAGTTGTGTATATGTAAGCTGACAGCTTTATTATCTGATGTGTTTTTTGTGCTTCAAGGAATCGTCTGTTGCAGTTTGCCTTAGAGTCACCACCCATCTCTGCTGCTTCCTCCTCGTCAAAGAACCTGGCTATCAGAACAGACACCGCTGTGGCCTTCAGACATTCATTAACACAAGGAAGCAAGTTAATGGAGAGTTTCTTGATCAGAGAAAGTGGTGGTTCTGCGTCAGAGTTGTTGATGAAAGAGAATGAAAGCAAATTAAGCCCTCAGAAAAAGCTGATCTCTCCTGCAAAGACCAGAGGGACTCCTTCTGCAGAAAAGTCAGCTCCAGGTTCCTCAAAGGACAGTGTTCCTGAGACACCCTCTACATCAGCCTTGAAACAAGTTACTAAAGGTAGGAAATTATTTTCACATGTTTTATTTTCTTAGTGGAAACTTTCCTATCCCACATGATATAATAAATAAGCAGGATTTTTGAGGGGAAAGGATGGGAAAGGGGAGACCTCGTAACAGCCTTGCACATGGATGGAGGCAATGCTTCCAGATACGTTCTCTTTCTCCTCATAGAATAGGAATTCAGGCTGATGGCAGGAAAAACTAAGCATTTTTAGTTAGTTTATGCTTCACATATGGCTTTGTCTTTTTCAGCTTTTCTCCCCCTCATCCTTCATATCAGCTCCAGTTTAATATTGAAGAGCTCTTTTTATCGTATTATATCATCACTTGAATATTTCCAAGCTGTTTGTACTCCATTGATATAGCCTTGGACAGTTTGCTACCCTGCCTGTCAATCCTTGTTTCTCATCTCTCCCTCTCAAAAATCCCTCTGCTTTAGCCAAGCTCATCTCCCCTTTATTCCTTGAAAATGCTCAGGGATTAAAAACCTATAGCCTGTCACCTGTTTTTATAAACACAGCCTCGCTGGAACACAACCCTGCCCATTTGTTTACCTGTTGTCTACAGCTGCTTTCATGCAAATGACTTAGTTTGTTGATTGGGTCAGAGACCATCTGGCCCCCAAAAGCCTGAATCTTTGCTACCTGAGCCTTGACTGAAAATGTCTGCCAACCCCATTCCGCCTTTCCAGACTCTGTGTAGGTCTAACCATTTTTCAGTTATGTTAAATAGTATCGGTCTCTCAGATCACTAAAGTGTGGCGGGACTTGTTTTCTGGACAGTTTACTTTACTTTTTGATGACTAGGTCAACTTGTTTAACCTCTTGTTTCCATATCTTATTGCTAGTGAAGCTCAGAACACCTTTTAGGCAGAAACTCTTGTCTTAGACATCTTTGGTATGCCCATACCACACACAGTGCAGGGCTGCTGCTGCTGCTGCTAAGTCACTTCAGTCATGTCTGACTGTGCGATCCCATAGACGACGGGGCTGTTAGTGGTTATTAAACTCAGGTTGAAATTAATTCGTTAGTACTTGAGTGTTTACATTTCATATAGATACGTGAATTTTTCACTTGTATTTCCTAGCATATTTTATATTTGGTCAGTTTTTGATCAGTTGACAGTTTTTATTGTAGTGTTTTTAAGTGGATAACATTTTTCGCTGAGCAGAACCTGAAATCTTGCAGTTAACCCATAGCATGTAAAGTAGGTAAAATTTGCTCTGCTCCATTAAAGTGGAGATGGAGGGCCTCACCTCCCCCACATCCCTGCCTGTTATCCATGGAGGCCTCTAGGCCCTGAGGCACCTCCAAAGGTCCCTGGAGCTCTATCAGTTTCAGAATGATTGTGTTTCTGCTTTTTAATGTTACACTTATATAGGCATATCTTGAAGAAATTGTGGTTTTGGTTCTGCAATAGGACCGATAACCATAATAAAGTTAGTCATCTGAACTTTCTTGTTTCCTGGTGTGTATAAATGTTATGTTTATGCTATACTGTAGTCTGTTATGTATGCAGTAGCATTATGTCTAAAAAAATGTACACACCTTATTTTAAAAATACTTTATTGCTTAAAAATGCTGACAATCTCACTCTTCACCAAAGAAGGTAAGAATAGGAGAAAAGACAGTCTTTTCAGCAAGTGGTTTTGGGATAGCTGGACAGCCACATGTAAATTAGTGAAATTAGAACACACTCTCACACTGTACACAAGAGTAATTTCAAAATGTTTTGAAGACTTAAATATGAAACACGACACCATAAAACTCCTAGAAGAAAACGTAGATAAAATGTACTAGTTTTCTTAAGTCAATCTCCCAAGGCAGAAATAAAAGCAAAGATAAACAGATGGGACCTAATCAAATTTATAAGCGTTTGCACAGCAAAGGAAATAATAAACAAAGCAAATAGACAACCTGCAGACTAGAGGAAATATTTCCACGTGATGCAACCAATAAGAGCTTAATTTCCAACATATACAAACTGCTCATAAAACTCAATAATAAAAAACAAACAAGTGGATCAATAAATGGGCAGAAGAGCTAAATAGAAATTTCCCTGAAGAAGACATACAGATGGCCAATAGGCACATGAAAAGATGTTCAAAATGGCTGATTACTCCAGTTCAGTCACTCAGTCATGTCTGACTCTTTGGGACCCCATGGACTGCAGCACGCCAGGCTTCCCTGTCCATCACCAACTCCCAGAGCATGCTCAAATTCATGTCCAATGAGTCAGTGATGCCATCCAACCATCTCATCCTCTGTCATCCCCTTTTCCTGCCTTCAGTCCTTCCCAGCATCAGGGTCTTTTCAAATGAGTCAGTCCTTTGCATCAGGTAGCCAAAGTATTGGAGTTTCAATTTCAGCATCCATCCTTCCAATGAATATTCAAGGCTGATTTCCTTTAGGATGGACTGGTTGCATCTCCTTGCAGTCCAAGGGACGTTCATGAGTCTTCTCCAACACCACAGTTCAAAAGCATCAATTCTTCGGCGCTCAGCTTTCTTTATAGTCCAACTCTTACATCCATACATGACTACTGGAAAAACCATAGCTTTGACTCTACAGACCCTTGTTGACAAAGTAATGTCTCTGCTTTTGAATATACTATCTAGGTTGGACATAACTTTTCTTCCAAGGAGCAAGCGACTTTTAATTTCATGGCTGCAGTTACCATCTGCAGTGATTTGGGAGCCCCCCAAAATAAAGTCAGCCACTGTTCCCACTGTTTCCCCATCTGTTTGCCATGAAGTGATGGGACCAGGTGCCATGATCTTTGTTTTCTTAATGTTGAGCTTTAAGGCAACTTTTTCACTCTCTTCTTAAGTTTCATCAAAAGGTTCTTTAGCTCTTCTTCACTTTCTGCTGTAAGTGTGGTGTCATCTGCATATCTGAGGTTATTGATATTTCTCCCAGAAATCTTGATTCCAGCTTGTGCTTTATCCAGTCCAGCATTTCTCACGATGTACTCTGGATACAAGTTAAATAAGCAGGGTGACAATATACAGCCTTGATGTACTCCTTTCCCGATTTGGAACCAGTCTATTGTTCCATGTCCAGTTCTAACTATTGCTTCCTGACCTGCATACAGATTTCTCAGGAGGNCTACAAACCCTTGTTGACAAAGTAATGTCTCTGCTTTTGAATATACTATCTAGGTTGGACATAACTTTTCTTCCAAGGAGCAAGCGACTTTTAATTTCATGGCTGCAGTTACCATCTGCAGTGATTTGGGAGCCCCCCAAAATAAAGTCAGCCACTGTTCCCACTGTTTCCCCATCTGTTTGCCATGAAGTGATGGGACCAGGTGCCATGATCTTTGTTTTCTTAATGTTGAGCTTTAAGGCAACTTTTTCACTCTCTTCTTAAGTTTCATCAAAAGGTTCTTTAGCTCTTCTTCACTTTCTGCTGTAAGTGTGGTGTCATCTGCATATCTGAGGTTATTGATATTTCTCCCAGAAATCTTGATTCCAGCTTGTGCTTTATCCAGTCCAGCATTTCTCACGATGTACTCTGGATACAAGTTAAATAAGCAGGGTGACAATATACAGCCTTGATGTACTCCTTTCCCGATTTGGAACCAGTCTATTGTTCCATGTCCAGTTCTAACTATTGCTTCCTGACCTGCATACAGATTTCTCAGGAGGCAGGTCAGGTTCCTGTGCCTTTTCTAAATCCAGCTTGAACATCTGGAAATTGATGGCTCATGTACTGTTGAAGCCTTGCTTGGAGAAATTTGAGCGTTACTTTGCTAGTGTGTGAGATGAGTGCAATTGTGGGGTAGTTTGAGCATTCATTTTAGAAAAGGCAGAGGAACCAGAGATCAAATTGCCAACATCCACTGGATCATGGAAAAAGCAAGAGAGTTCCAGAAAAACATCAGTTTCTGCTTTATTGACTATGCCAAAGCTTTTGACTCTGTGGATCACAATAAACTGTGGAATATTCTGAGAGAGATGGGAATACCAGACCACCTGACCTGCCTCTTGAGAAATCTGTATGCAGGTCAGGAAGCAACAGTTAGAACTGGACATGGAACAATAGACTGGTTCCAAATAGGAAAAGGAGTACGTCAAGGCTGTATATTGTCACCCTGCTTATTTAACTTATATGCAGAGTACATCAGGAGAAACGCTGGACTGGAAGAAACACAAGCTGGAATCAAGATTGCCGGGAGAAATATCAATAACCTCAGATATGCAGATGACACCACCCTTATGGCAGAAAGTGAAGAGGAACTAAAAAGCCTCTTGATGAAAGAGGAAAGTGAAAAAGTTGGCTTAAAGCTCAACATTCAGAAAATGAAGATCATGGCAT
>SJYW01008330.1:1794205-1821503 GCA_006410735.1 Raphicerus campestris
CACACACACACAGTCAGACCTAGCCAGGCAGAGGAAGGGCTAGGGATGGGGAACGGCCCCCCTCTTTCTCCCCGAACCTTCTCTCTGAGTCCCTACTTGGGCTGTTTCTGCTTTCAGTTGGAAGGTATATTTTGAGCACTTACTGTGTCAGGTAGTGCTGAGCTTTGAAAAGAAATTCTGGTATCATGGTCCACCTTTTAAAAATATTGGCACCCTGCAAGTCTTTCTAACATGAGGATTTCATTCTCCCCAGAAGGTAGGAATCACTCTCCCCATTTTTCAGATGAGAAAACTCAGGTTCAGAGTGACCAACCCAAAGGCACACAGCTAATGCAGACAGTATAGCAGGGACACTGCCGTCAGAAAGAGCCAAGTTCAAATCCACACTTGGTCACTTTGTGACCATGGACTGGTTACTTCCCCTCCCTCCTCAGAACCCATGCTGCATCTCCATGTCACTTCAGCTGGAAGTCAGTGACCTTGCAGTGGTTTCAAGGCCGTCAGCAATCTGCTTGTTACCCTTCTGCACTCCTTTTCTGCTCACGTCCCCTTACCTAGTTCAGTATCAGTCACACTGGTCCATTTCCTGCAACTTGACCATGCCCGACTCCCTCCCACCACAAAGTCTTTGCACTTGCTATTCCCAGGGCTTGAATTTAGCAACACATAGGCCACCAGTGACTTTGACAAGATTTGAATGAAGAGAAGGGTGTGAGAACCTGATTGAAGTGGGATCAAGAGAGAATGGGATGAAAGAAATTGGAGAACCCAAGTACACACAACACTTCTGAGGGATTTGACTGCACTGTACTGGGGAAGAGAGAAACACAGCTACAGTCAGAGAGGGGAATGGAAGTCAAGAGAGGATTGCTTCTTAAGAAGGCTGATAGCCTGGTATGTTTGATGTTGACAGGAAAGATCCGCTGGAGAGAAGGAAGTTGTCATGACGTCCCCGGTGGTCCAGTGGCTAAGACTCTGAACTCCCAGTGCAGGGGACCCAGGGTTCAAGCCCTCATCAGGGAAACAGATGCTGCAACTCAGATCCAGTGTAGCGAAATAAATATTTTTTTTAAAAAAAGAAAGAAAGAAAATTGTCATTCTTTCTCCTCATCATAACCAGCTGTGCTTGAAACAGGAAGTACATAAAAGAGCCTGCATCTTAGCCATCAGACCCCAGTGTTCCCCATCCCCCTGCATGTCTGAGGCCTGGCCTGTGCCAGCTCCCAGTAAGTGCTCAGTAAGTGCCTGTTGGCTGAGAGGGCAGACAGGCCCCTACTGCTCTCATTTCTGGTGAGAACAGATGCATGTAGCCTGGCAGGCAAACCTGTTTTTGTAATACCCAAGTCCACCGGCTGAGAACAGAGGGGTATGCCAGGACAGCACCTGGACTGACTCCAGGGAAAGCAGCCCCATTTATCCTAGCAGGAGGCGAGAGATGCCCAGAGGGTTCCCAGAGGACCAAGGCTAAGAGGCCAGGACGGGCAGGGAGCTGGGGACGGGCTAAGGCCTCATTTGGGAGCTGCTGGGCACCAGTTACAAAACTTTGCAAACCAGCTGCCTTGGACTTTGACATCTGTTTGTTTTGTCTCCGCATCAAAGGATGTGCCAGTGTCTGTGTTTACACAATAACCTGGGGCTGTTTTCTTGGAGTCCTTTAAACTTACAAAAGTGCTCAAACCAGGACACCTGAGCTTTATCCAATGAAGAAGACTCAGTGGCACGTGGTCCCAAGGCTTCTTCTATTTCACATCACTGCAAAAGATAAGAGCTCTTTAAAGACCTGCCCCTCCCCTCTTCTCTGCAATCCCTCAGCTGGCCAGCAGCCTATCTGCAAGTGTTTGTTTAGTGTCTCTGTGGACCGCCTGACCTGCCTCTTGAGAAATCTGTATGCAGGTCAGGAAGCAACAGTTAGAACTGGACATGGAACAATAGACTGGTTCCAAATAGGAAAAGGAGTACGTAGAGGCTGTATATTGTCACCCTGCTTATTTAACTTATATGCAGAGTACATCAGGAGAAACGCTGGACTGGAAGAAACACAAGCTGGAATCAAGATTGCCGGGAGAAATATCAATAACCTCAGATATGCAGATGACACCACCCTTATGGCAGAAAGTGAAGAGGAACTAAAAAGCCTCTTGATGAAAGAGGAAAGTGAAAAAGTTGGCTTAAAGCTCAACATTCAGAAAATGAAGATCATGGCATCCAGTCCCATCACTTCATGGGAAATAGATGGGGAAACAGTGGAAACAGTGTCAGACTTTATTTTTTTGGGCTCCAAAGTCACTGCAGATGGTGACTGCAGCCATGAAATTAAAAGATGCTTACTCCTTGGCAGAAAAGTTATGACCAACATAGATAGCATGTTCAAAAGCAGAGACATTACTTTGCTGACTAAGGTCCATCTAGTCAAGGCTATGGTTATTCCTGTGGTCATATATGGATGTGAGAGTTGGACTTTGAAAAGGGCTGAGTGCCAAAGAATTGATGCTTTTGAACTGTGGTGTTGGAGAAGACTCTTCAGAGTCCCTTGGACTGCAAGGAGATCCAACCAGTCCATTCTGAAGGAGATCAGCCCTGGGATTTCTTTGGAAGGAATGATGCTAAAGCTGAAACTCCAATACTTTGGCCACCTCATGTGAAGAGTTGACTCATTGGAAAAGACTCTGATGCTGGGAAGGATTGGGGGCAGGAGGAGAAGGGGACAACTGAGGATGAGATGGCTGGATGGCATTACGGACTTGATGAACGTGAGTCTGAGTGACTCTGGGAGATGGTGATGGACAAGGGAGGCCTGGCGTGCTGCGATTCATGGGGTCGCAAAGAGTCAGACACGACTGAGCGACTGAACTGAACTGAACTTGATCATTCATTGGCATTGCCTTTCTTTGGGATTGGAATGAAAACTGACCTTTTCCAGTCCTTTGGCCACTGCTGAGTTTTTCAAATTTGCTGGCATATTGAGTGCAGCACTTTAACACCATCATCTTTTAGGACTTAGGATTCTGGGCTGAGATACTACCTCACACCGATCAGAATGGCCATCATTAAAAAGTCTACAAGTAACAAATGCTGGAAAGCGTGTGTGAAAAGGGAACTCTTCTACACTGTTGGTGGGAAGTAAATTGATGCAACTGCTATGGAAAACAGTATGGAGTTTCCGTAAACAAAAAGTAAAGAGTTGTCGTATGTTTCAGGAATCCTACTCCTGGACATATATCTAGAGAAAACTCTTACTCAAAAATGTACATACACCCCTATGTTCATATCAGCACTATTCATAAGAGCCATGAACATGGAAGACATGGAAGCAACTTAAATGTTCATTGACAGATAAATGGATAAGGAAGATATAGTACATGTATGCAACGAAATATTACACAGCCATAAAAAAGAATGGAATAATGTCATTTGCAGCAACATAGTTGGACCTAGAGATTATCATACTAAGTAAAGTACATCAGAAAGAGACAAATGCCCTATAATATCATTTATGTGTGAAATCGAAAATACATACAAGTGAACTTATTTCCGAGACTCACAGATGTAGCAAACAAACATGGTTACCAAATGGTGAAGGGAGTAGGGTAGGGATAAATTAGGAGTTTTGGATTAGTAGATACAAACTTGGAGAAGGCAGTGGCATTCCACTCCAGTACTCTTGCCTGGAAAATCCAATGGATGGAGAAGCTTGGTAGGCTGCAGTCCATGGGGTTGCTAAGGGTCAGACACGACTGAGCGACTTCCCTTTCACTTTTCACTTTCATGCACTGGAGAAGGAAATGGCAGCCCACTTCAGTGTTCTTGCCTGAGGAATCCCAGGGACGGGAGAGCCTGGTGGGCTGCCGTCTGTGGGATCGCACAGAGTCAGACATGACTGAAGCGACTTAGCAGCAGCAGCAGATACAAACTATTAAATATAAAAAAGATAAACAAAATCCTACTGTGTAGCACAGGGAGCTATATTCAATATCCTGTAACAAACCATAATGGAAAGTAATCTTAAAAAGAATATGTGTGTATGTATATATATATAGATACATACACACCTGAATCACTGTGCTGTATACCAGAAACTGACACAACACTGTAAGTCAACTGTGCTTCAGTTAAAAAAAAAATGCTGACCATCATCTGACCATCATGTGGCAGGGTTGCCACAAATCTTTACTTTGTTAAAAATTTTAAAAATGCAGTATCTGCAAAGTACAATAAAATGAGGTATTCATTACAAATGAGGGCTAAATAAACACATTTGTAGTCATTAATAATTTGAACAGTAGTTGGTCCAACCAGTTCATGTTTCTGTCAGCTCTACATACCCTTCCCCAACTCTGCTCCTCTGGCAAATATTTCTATCTTACTCCAGTTGTTATGACTGCTTCAGTGCTGTACATGAATGGTTCCTAAGACTTAGTATAGACTCAAGATTAGTTTTATAGCTTGGTCATGCCTTGGTAGAAAAGATTTAACTAAAGCAATTTCTAATAAATGTAATTCCAGACCTCTTTGAAATCTCATCTTCTAGGCCAGGATTCTAATTGCGTGATTTTCCACAATGTAGCCCTTGTAAGGGCTGTTCCACTTAAGCAGGCTGTTCCCCTCCTGCTGCCCTGAGGTGTCCTTGTTTTTCTCTTCTGTTTTTCTAAGTGTGTGTTAAGGTTGGGTTTCATTTTTTAATGTTAGTTGTTGAAAGATACCTGGTTGTATTATTTTTACTCTTTCTACAAATAATAAAATCTTTTTCTCTTTTTGAAAAATACAGTGGATTGTCCTGTTTGTGGGGTTAAAATTCCAGAAAATCATATTAATAAGCACTTGGACAGCTGTTTATCACGTGAGGAGAAGAAAGAAAGCCTCAGAAGGTAAGAAAGTAGAGCATGATTGTTGAGCCACGTTAGTCACTTTAGCTTGCCCTTTTAAAAATATTAGCTGACTGTCCATTCTCTCTCCTTGTTCTTTCTGCAACTCCCACCTTGCCAAATATAGTTAACTTTACTGTATGCTAATAAAATTTGACTTAATAAGAAATTCGATTTAGAATTCAGTTCTTCTTAGGCTTATTTTCTTCTTTTACAATTTTAGAACTACCATAAAGCCCTTGGCCCGAGAAAGCAAGGCTAGACTCTGAATATAGAACACATCAAATCTTTTTTTGGTTCTTAGGAATCTTAGAAGTTTAAATTAGTAAAATCTAGCTTTTTCAAAAATTCTGAATTACTATATACACATGATATACTGTATACTGCTGCTGCTGCTGCTACTAAGTCGCTTCAGTTGTGCCTGACTCTATGTGAGCCCATAGAAGGCAGCCCACCAGGCTCCCCCATCTGGGATTCTCCAGGCAAGAACACTGAAGTAGGTTGCCATTTCTTTCTCCAGTGCATGAAAGTGAAAAGTGAAAGTGAAGTCGCTCAGCCATGTCCGACTCTTAGCGACCCCATGGACTGCAGCCTACCAGGCTCCTCTGTCCATGGATTTTTCAGGCAAGAGTACTAGAGTGGGGTGCCATTGCCTTCTCACATGACATTAAATAGTATAGAAGGGTTTTGTTTTGTTTTTTTAGAAAATACAGAATCATTTATTCATTCAGCAAATAATTATTAAGCACATAACCATGTACCAGGCTCTGTTAAGCATTGGTGAATAAAAATCAGATACTCTTCCCTTAATACCCATTTTTTTTCCTGGAAGGATGCAATCAGTAGGCTTGCATTTTGAAGGCAATGATTTTCTCTGGTGATTACTAATGTGTACATTTGCAGTTGTATAGTTTGTCTGTGGGGCAGATTCAAAAGGGAATGTGTGAAATACAGTGTGTGTGTGTGTGTGTGTGTGTGCATCTCTATTGGTATGTCCCCTGCCAACTACCTGGGTGAGATAATTTAAGTTGTCAACCCAGTATTTTTACCTAAGCTCATGCTACTTTGCCTCCCTTATGTATCAAAATCACGATAGGTTATTAAACTTGATCATTATTGTTNATTTAGAATTCAGTTCTTCTTAGGCTTATTTTCTTCTTTTACAATTTTAGAACTACCATAAAGCCCTTGGCCCGAGAAAGCAAGGCTAGACTCTGAATATAGAACACATCAAATCTTTTTTTGGTTCTTAGGAATCTTAGAAGTTTAAATTAGTAAAATCTAGCTTTTTCAAAAATTCTGAATTACTATATACACATGATATACTGTATACTGCTGCTGCTGCTGCTACTAAGTCGCTTCAGTTGTGCCTGACTCTATGTGAGCCCATAGAAGGCAGCCCACCAGGCTCCCCCATCTGGGATTCTCCAGGCAAGAACACTGAAGTAGGTTGCCATTTCTTTCTCCAGTGCATGAAAGTGAAAAGTGAAAGTGAAGTCGCTCAGCCATGTCCGACTCTTAGCGACCCCATGGACTGCAGCCTACCAGGCTCCTCTGTCCATGGATTTTTCAGGCAAGAGTACTAGAGTGGGGTGCCATTGCCTTCTCACATGACATTAAATAGTATAGAAGGGTTTTGTTTTGTTTTTTTAGAAAATACAGAATCATTTATTCATTCAGCAAATAATTATTAAGCACATAACCATGTACCAGGCTCTGTTAAGCATTGGTGAATAAAAATCAGATACTCTTCCCTTAATACCCATTTTTTTTCCTGGAAGGATGCAATCAGTAGGCTTGCATTTTGAAGGCAATGATTTTCTCTGGTGATTACTAATGTGTACATTTGCAGTTGTATAGTTTGTCTGTGGGGCAGATTCAAAAGGGAATGTGTGAAATACAGTGTGTGTGTGTGTGTGTGCATCTCTATTGGTATGTCCCCTGCCAACTACCTGGGTGAGATAATTTAAGTTGTCAACCCAGTATTTTTACCTAAGCTCATGCTACTTTGCCTCCCTTATGTATCAAAATCACGATAGGTTATTAAACTTGATCATTATTGTTACACATGTAAGTTAATCAAATTTTAATCAAAGTTACCTTGCAAAGTTACCTATCAAGAATCTGTGATAATGAAGATAATAAGGAAGCTGAAGCCACAAATTAGACAAGTCTGATGCTGAAGGGAAGACGTGAGATGAGACGGCAGTTTGGAGAAGGAATAAGGAGCAAGATCAGGGAAGATTTTATTTTTTAGAATGGAAATTATATAAGCCTTTAACATCCTTCTTTATACTATCTCCAGGGAGAGGGCAGATGATACAAGGAGCAAGACAGCAAAAGTCCAGTAATGAAGTGTCTTTGACATGCAGAAAGAACCTTTCTTGTGAAACAGGATGGAAAGAGGAGGGAATAGGTGATAATTCAGAGATCTGGGGAGGAGAGGGAGGAAATGGGAGAAATTAATGGGATGTGGGAATGAGCAGAATGATTGGTTCTCATGTCTGGTTTGTTTGGAAGAACTTGGAAAAGTATTTTCCAGAAACCATGCTGATAAAGCAGGACTGTTGTTGGGTTTTGTGTGTGTGTGTGTGTGTGATTAAAGGTAAAATAGTGTCACTTAGATTTTATGAGTAAATCGACAGTGAATGCAGGTTCTGAGGGACAAACTCTTGCTGTTACAGTTTATAAAAGCTGACATATAAAGCACAGCAATGCTTTATTGATTTACAGTGAGGAGCACCAATTGATTGTTCTTACCATAGTGTTTTTAAGCATGATAGTTAACCTTTTTCCTCTGAGTAGAACCTTTTTTTCAAGTGAAAATGCACAGTGAACCGTAACATATAGAACAGATAAAATTGGCCTTGTCCATTAAAGTGGAGATGGAGGATTGTGCTGTCCCCATCTCCCATCTCTCCCTGCATCGCTGTCTGATAGCCACTGTGGTCCTGAGCTCCTTGCAACAGATGTCTGTGAGGTCTTATAAGCACAGTACTCACCCCTGGTGGGTAAGTTTGTTGATGAGAATAGATTTTTAGGCTGCCTAGTTGAGATTTGGGATAAAGAAACGATCATTACAAGGATTACTTCCCGTAAGCAGTGAGAATCTAATGGTCTAATGAAGAATCTTTCATTCTAATTCATTTAATTAATCTTTTAATTTCTAATTTCTTTAGAAATTTTTTTCCCCTAAAGAATGAGTTGGGAATATAGAAGTTGGGCATTTTCTCTTTGAAGAGTAAGGAATCAGCACTGATAATTTTGCTTGGACTGCTCTTTTTCTAGATGCATCCGTCATATTTCTTCTCATACACTTAGCTCATTAGTTTATCTAAAGATATACTCATCCATGTATAATTAAGTTCAGGTTCCAGCTGTGGTTCTGAAGAGCTCTGTGGGATTACCATAATCCTGCCAGTTACTCTAGCACAATTTAGGAGCACCGTTTTCTGTCTCTCTTTCTTAAAGGAAAGTTCACTGTACAAGTTAGTATGTTGAAGTCTGAGAATTTCTACATCAAACATAATTGTTGGATTTTGTTTAATCCAGTAATTCCTAAATTTATTTAACCCTAAAACCTTTTTGTTCTCATAACTCATTTTGCAAAGTTTGCATTTGTGAAGATACACTTAGGGAGACATTGAACCACCTTTCTCTTTAGTGACATCCTGATCTTGGACTCTGGTCACGTAAAAGAGTATATCATATTTAAAAAAATTTCTCCACAGTATCCCAACAGGCCATTTCTTAATGTGGATGACAGCCCTTAACCCATCCTTGATAGATTCATATCAGAGGTGATCAAAGAATCTTTTCCTTTTGCTGTCCTCAGATTTTGAGGACCCTTAAATGAATTACTGTTTCACCAAATCATAGAAGAAAGATCAGTGTCATTTTCATGTTTTAGGAAACATTTATCAGACTTCATATTAAAAAAATTTTTTTTAACTTTTTAGTTTATATTGGAAGATAGTTGTGATAGTTTCTGGTGTATGGCAAAGTGATTCAGTTATACATATACGTGTATCTGTTCTTTCTCAAATTCTTCTCCCATTTAGGTTGTTACATAACAACTGAGCAGAGTTCACTGTGCTACACAGTAGGTCCTTGTTGGTTATCCATTTTAAATATAGCAGTGTGTACATCATATTTTAAAATTCTTGACAGAAATTGTTGATTTCTGCTGTGCTTTTCAGTGTAAATGCCAGTCAACAAATAGTTTTCCATTAGAATTTCACAGTCATAAGCTTAATCATGTATCCTTAATAAAATACATGTTTTAGGTACAGACTTAATGAATTGTCCTTTACAATATTCTTGTATAAACTCCTTCAAAATGATTTTTAGGACTTGCTACCTCGTGTGATTTTTTATTCAGCTATAATACGATAAAGAATATGCCTGCAGTGCAGGAGACCTAGGTTCGATCTCTGAGTTAGGAACATCTCCTGGAGAAGGGTATGGCACCCAACTCCAGTATTTTTGCCTGCCAGAGGAGCCTGGTGGGCAGTAGTCCATGGGGTCCCAAAGAGTTGGACACGTCTGTGCGACTTACACTATCACTATAATCAGTGAGTCCAGTAGGCAGGCTGTCATTATAAGAACACTCTTCAGAAAAATGTAATCTCTTGAGGGTTTTAAGGGTTTTCTGCAATTAAACAGTTACTTCTGACTTTTAGTCTTTATTGATGGCGCATAAAAGAACTAATCTTGCCAGGAAATGGTGGTATTGGTTAAGGGAGAAATGTTTGGTTGTCTTCATTCTGTATTCAGCTGTNTAATGTGGATGACAGCCCTTAACCCATCCTTGATAGATTCATATCAGAGGTGATCAAAGAATCTTTTCCTTTTGCTGTCCTCAGATTTTGAGGACCCTTAAATGAATTACTGTTTCACCAAATCATAGAAGAAAGATCAGTGTCATTTTCATGTTTTAGGAAACATTTATCAGACTTCATATTAAAAAAATTTTTTTTAACTTTTTAGTTTATATTGGAAGATAGTTGTGATAGTTTCTGGTGTATGGCAAAGTGATTCAGTTATACATATACGTGTATCTGTTCTTTCTCAAATTCTTCTCCCATTTAGGTTGTTACATAACAACTGAGCAGAGTTCACTGTGCTACACAGTAGGTCCTTGTTGGTTATCCATTTTAAATATAGCAGTGTGTACATCATATTTTAAAATTCTTGACAGAAATTGTTGATTTCTGCTGTGCTTTTCAGTGTAAATGCCAGTCAACAAATAGTTTTCCATTAGAATTTCACAGTCATAAGCTTAATCATGTATCCTTAATAAAATACATGTTTTAGGTACAGACTTAATGAATTGTCCTTTACAATATTCTTGTATAAACTCCTTCAAAATGATTTTTAGGACTTGCTACCTCGTGTGATTTTTTATTCAGCTATAATACGATAAAGAATATGCCTGCAGTGCAGGAGACCTAGGTTCGATCTCTGAGTTAGGAACATCTCCTGGAGAAGGGTATGGCACCCAACTCCAGTATTTTTGCCTGCCAGAGGAGCCTGGTGGGCAGTAGTCCATGGGGTCCCAAAGAGTTGGACACGTCTGTGCGACTTACACTATCACTATAATCAGTGAGTCCAGTAGGCAGGCTGTCATTATAAGAACACTCTTCAGAAAAATGTAATCTCTTGAGGGTTTTAAGGGTTTTCTGCAATTAAACAGTTACTTCTGACTTTTAGTCTTTATTGATGGCGCATAAAAGAACTAATCTTGCCAGGAAATGGTGGTATTGGTTAAGGGAGAAATGTTTGGTTGTCTTCATTCTGTATTCAGCTGTTTTCTCTCGTATGGTCATGGACCATTTGTATTAGATTTCCATGTGGAACCTTGTTAGTAGAGATTTTAGATCTCCATTTAAGAGCTGAGCTGAGTCAGAATTGGTAGTTGCTGTGGCAAAATGATTGAAAATTGCATTTTTAATAAACTCTCCAGATGGTTCTGAGATGCTTTAAAGTTTGAGCAGCATGGCCTTGTGCCCACTAGGTATATGCAAGTCCTTTGTAAAATCTTGTGTATGTTTTTTTTGTATAAGCATATTATTGTCCAGTTTCTTTTAATTGTTACCTGAAATTTTGATATTTCATTTAAAAATGATTGCAGTTGTAGTGTCTACATTGAATACATATTTATTAAGCACCTAATTGCTGTAGCATTGAGCTAGGTGATGTACTCAGCTAGATTATAATCAGATCAATTAAAATTCGTCAAGGAGTTCCTGTCTATAAGATTTTCTCAAGTCATTAATATTCTTAGGTAGCTTGACTTCTGCATATTCCACTGAAAGAACTAATGTTTATTAATTGGTTTTTTGGAGGGCATAGAAGAAAGTCATTTGATTGGGCTTTGTTATATTTATAATTGCAGCTCAGTGCTTATCATTGTGTTCATCATGAAGATACAATGAAGAGCCAAGTGGCAATTTAAAAAAATATATATTTACTGATTTTTCATTTGGCTGTGCTGGATCTTAGTTGCAGCATGCAGGATCTAGTTCCCTGACCAGGAATCAAACCTGGGCCCTCTGCATTGGGAGAGCAGAGTCTTAGCCACTGGACTGCCAGGGAAGTCCCCAGGTGGTGATTTTGCTTATACACTTATTCTTTTCTTTTTTCTTTTTTAATTGAAGGAAAAATTGCTTTGCAGTGTTGTATTGGTTTCTGCCATATAACTCGAATCAGCCATAATTATACATTTATCCCCTCCCTCTTGAGCCTCTTTCCCATGCCCCCATCCCTGCTCTGGGTTGTCATAGAGCATCAGGCTGGGCTCCCTGTATTACATTTGCTAATATACTTTTTATAATGCCTATGCATTTGTTAATATAACTAATTGAAATTGAAAAAAAAACGCTGCTGTGTTTCTTGCCATTGTTTTCAGTTGTCTTCTTTTGAGGATGATCCCATGAGAATACTATGCACTCATCAACTCTCTGAATTCTTTTCTTTCATCAGCATAATAAGTTTAATAAACCTAACTCTCCCAACAGATCTTCTTTTATTTCATCTAGTGCTTTTGTAAAATGATTGATTGCCTTGGGCTTAAGAGGGCAGTTTTGCCTATGCATCAGATTTTTTTCTAAGAAAGCTGTGTATGATAATATTCTAAAATCTGTAGCCTGACCCTTGATAGCATTTGTACTCTTAATTACCTGAGATAGCTAGCTTTTTATGGAGATTTTCCCTGGAAACCATTGACAGATTTTAGGAAAAACATGTTTTAAAGAGGTGAAGAATTGAATGATTTCATGTAAGTGTGATGCTGTGTTCTCATAGCATTTAGTCCATAGTCTTCTGCATGAGTCCCAGGTCTGCTTCTTCAGGCCTGATCTCTCTCTGAGACCTGACTCTCCAAGTATTGGCTGCCACTTAGACCCTTCTGTCTGAGTGTCCCACCACCACCTCAGATGCATCACTGTCAGGCAAATACTGTCAATTTGATTCACAAATTTGATCCTTCTTCTCTTTTCCATTTTTATACTAATGTTTCTACAATTCTCCCAGTCACCTTGGTATTCAGCAGGTGGTAAATGACTGTTTTACATGAAAAGCATTTGATAATTCACAGTAACCCTCAGTGATCCCTTTTTTCCTCCTTTTCAGTTCTGTTCACAAAAGGAAGCCGCTGCCTAAAACTGTATATAACTTGCTCTCAGATCGAGATTTAAAGAAAAAGCTAAAACAGCATGGATTATCTGTTCAAGGAAATAAACAGCAGCTCATTAAAAGGCACCAAGAATTTGTACACATGTACAATGCCCAGTGTGATGCTTTGCATCCTAAATCAGGTAAAGTAATAAAACAATGAATTTTATTTACCCTCTGGATAAAGCAGTTTTGTATGACTCAGAGGTTATAAACCACAGAGAAAATTTTAACACATTTTTGATACTAGCTAAGACGTTCAGATACACTCCTTTGGAATATATCTAGAGTGTCCTGTGATAAGCCAGCCTTTCTCTCAGCTCTTCTCTCTGTCCACCTTCTCTTTTCAGAGGCAACCACTGCTACCAGCTTCTCATGTGTATGAGGGTTGCTTGAGAGAGCATGGCTATAAGATGGTCCTAGTTTTGCAGCTTTATGACTGGGTGACTGTGGGCAAGTTACTTATATCTGACCTTGGTTTTCTCTCCCATTAAGTAAGGGTTGTAATACTACCTAGTTCATAGTGTTTTTGTGCAGACTAAATGATGAAATGCATATAAAGTCCTAGCATTGTTCCTTAGCAGGTAGTTAGCATAGAATAGATGTTACCATTAGATTATTAAGATTGTTATACCCAGAAATATATGTGATTATTATTATTTCATCAAAATTTTGTTTTACAGATAGACTACTTAATAGTTTGTTCTTTCCACTTCACCTCACACAAATTTTGGAGTTCTTTCAGTTATTAACATATGGATAGAATTGCCTGATTAAAAAAAAATTAAGGTATAATATACAAACAGAAAATTACACAAGTTATCACAAAGTTTAGGGAAGGTGCCTTTGTAACAACTCCTCAGAGCCCTGCCAGAATCCTAGAAGGCCAGGCCACCCCTCCCAATAGTTGCTGCCTTTATCCTCACAGATGACCATCTTCCTGCCTTCTAAAACCATATATTCATTTTGCCTATATTTTATCTTAACTATGGAATAATAAGTAGCTTATACATTCTTTTGAGTCTGGCTTAATTTTCTATGACATTATGTTTATAAGATTTGTCCATGTTTTTGTGTACAGTTGTAGATTTTTTAAAAATTTTTCTTGCTATAGCATATTCCATTATATAAATATGACATATTACACAAATATTCATGGTTGACGGACGCTTGGGTTTTTCCACTTTTTGGCTCTTAAAGAATAATGCTGTTATGAGTAATCTTTCACAGGTCTCTTGGTGGTCATAGGCACACAGAGTTAGGCATTATGTATACCTACGTGTGAAATTGTTGTTTTTGCAGACGTTTAGCTTTCCTGGGTACAGACAGAAACACAGGTGCCAATGTATGCTCTCATCAGGAAGGTATGAGAATTCCAGTTTTTCCACATCATTATCATCATCAGTGTTGTTTTTCCTTTTTGGCCATTCTTGTGCATCCTGGTGGCTCAGACGGTAAAGTGTCTGCCTGCAATGTGGGAGACCCGGGTTCTATTCCTGGGTCGGGAAGATCCCCTGGAGAAGGAAATGGCAATGCACTCCAGCACTCTCGCCTGGAAAATCCCACGGACAGAGGAGCCTGATAGGCTACAGTCCATGGGGTCGTAAAGAGTCGGACATGACTGAGCGACTTCACTTTCACTTAGTGCATCCGTGGCAGTATGGTTTTAATTTTTGCTTCCCTAATGGCTTATAGTGTTCACCATATTTTTATATAATTATTGGCCATCTGGATATTCTTCTGGGTGAAATATCCATGTAAGTTTTATGCCCAGTTTTTCTATGTTGCGGATCTATTGCTTCTTAATTTATTTCTGTTATTACGTGAGTTTTTCTGGATGCAAATCTTCCTGGGTGTGTATATTTGCTTATCTCCTTTCATCTTTTCACTCTCTTAATGGCTTCATTTGAGAGGTAGAAATTTTAAATTTTGTATCCAATTTGTTGCATCCAGTTTCCACTGGATACTACTTTTTATTTATGTCTTTGCCTACCACATGATCATTTTTTTTTCCCTAAAAGCATTATTCTTTTTGCATCTACCTTTCAACCTACAATTTATCTGAAATTGGTTTAAGCATATGTTGCATGGTGAGAGGTGAGATTCTTTTGTTGTTTCCATATGATCAGCTAATTGATGTAGCAGCATTAATTGAAAAAGCATCCTTTACACATTGAATTATTAGTACCTCTTGTTGAAAATCAGCTGTGTTATGTGTGGGTCTGAACATTGTTTTGTTCCATTGGGTCATTTATTTATCCTTGTGCCACTACTGCAGTGTCTTAATTATTTAATGAGTGATTTACAGTAGGTCTTGCTGTCTGGTAATGTAGTTCCTCCAGCTTTGTTGTTTATTGAGATTGTCTATTGATAGGTGAATGGTTGTATGCAGATTGTGGTGGAACCATACAATGGAACACTGCTTAGCAATAAAAATGAATCAACTACTGATAAATGCAACAATGTGGATGNTGTGCATCCTGGTGGCTCAGACGGTAAAGTGTCTGCCTGCAATGTGGGAGACCCGGGTTCTATTCCTGGGTCGGGAAGATCCCCTGGAGAAGGAAATGGCAATGCACTCCAGCACTCTCGCCTGGAAAATCCCACGGACAGAGGAGCCTGATAGGCTACAGTCCATGGGGTCGTAAAGAGTCGGACATGACTGAGCGACTTCACTTTCACTTAGTGCATCCGTGGCAGTATGGTTTTAATTTTTGCTTCCCTAATGGCTTATAGTGTTCACCATATTTTTATATAATTATTGGCCATCTGGATATTCTTCTGGGTGAAATATCCATGTAAGTTTTATGCCCAGTTTTTCTATGTTGCGGATCTATTGCTTCTTAATTTATTTCTGTTATTACGTGAGTTTTTCTGGATGCAAATCTTCCTGGGTGTGTATATTTGCTTATCTCCTTTCATCTTTTCACTCTCTTAATGGCTTCATTTGAGAGGTAGAAATTTTAAATTTTGTATCCAATTTGTTGCATCCAGTTTCCACTGGATACTACTTTTTATTTATGTCTTTGCCTACCACATGATCATTTTTTTTTCCCTAAAAGCATTATTCTTTTTGCATCTACCTTTCAACCTACAATTTATCTGAAATTGGTTTAAGCATATGTTGCATGGTGAGAGTTGAGATTCTTTTGTTGTTTCCATATGATCAGCTAATTGATGTAGCAGCATTAATTGAAAAAGCATCCTTTACACATTGAATTATTAGTACCTCTTGTTGAAAATCAGCTGTGTTATGTGTGGGTCTGAACATTGTTTTGTTCCATTGGGTCATTTATTTATCCTTGTGCCACTACTGCAGTGTCTTAATTATTTAATGAGTGATTTACAGTAGGTCTTGCTGTCTGGTAATGTAGTTCCTCCAGCTTTGTTGTTTATTGAGATTGTCTATTGATAGGTGAATGGTTGTATGCAGATTGTGGTGGAACCATACAATGGAACACTGCTTAGCAATAAAAATGAATCAACTACTGATAAATGCAACAATGTGGATAAATTTCAAAAGCATAGACATACAAAAGACTACATGTTGTATATTTTGAAAACATTTATCTGGCATTTTAGAAAAGACAAAACCCTGGGGGCATAGAAGAGATCAGTATGTCCCAGGGCTTAAGGGTAAGGAGGAGGGAACTTATTGGGCAGAAGAACTTTTTGAGGGAAAGGAAATGTTCTAGATTTTGAAATGATGAATAAATGACTACTAATAGGCAACTGGACTTGTCTCTAGTTTTTGGCTCTTCTGGGTAAAGCTACTATGAACATGAGCTTATAGCCATATGCTTGTATGTAGCCATATGCTTTTATTTCTCTTGCATTTTCCTTTTCATTCAGTTAAAATATTTTCTGATTTTTGTTGTGATCTCTTCTTTGATCCATGGATTATTTGGAAGTATTTTCAGTTTCCAAATATCTGAGTATTTCCATTGAAGCAGTTCTGTATGATTTTGGGCCCTTTACATTTATTGAGATTTGTTTTATAATGCAGCATTAGGTCTTCCTTGGTAAGTGTTCCTTAGGCCCTGGAAGATTTTGCTTTATTTTTCAATGATCTCAACTAATGTTAATTATGTAAAGTTGCTAAGGTATTATACTCAAGTCTTCTACATCATTACTGGTGCTATGTTTAGTGATTCTGTCACTTACTGAGAACATTATTGAAATCTCAAAGGATATTTATAGGTTTTTAATTTTTCCTTTCAGTATATCCTGTTTTCTTTACATTTTTGAATGTCACCAGTTAGGTGCATGTGCAGTTAGTATTGGTGTGTGTTTTGATGAATTAATCTATTATAATGAAATAGTTGTTTTAGTCTCTGGTAATATTCCGTGAGTAATAACCTTATTTCACTTTTTTCTTTAAACATATTGTGTTTCAACTATGGTTTTTGGTAAGCAGGATATGGTTTGGATCTGCTTTTAAAATTTAATTTGACAAGATATGCCATTAAATTGTGGAGTTTAAAACTTTTTCATTTCATTTAATCTGTTTGGTGGGGTTTAAGTCTACCAACTGGCTCTTTTCTATTTGTCTTGTCCATTCTTTGTTTTTTTATTCTTTATTTTCTTGCTTTATTCTAGGTTATTGTTAAATTCTATATTTTATCTTCACTATTGGTTTATTAGTTGTATCTCTGTTCTTTTAGTGATTATTCTAGAGTTTACCGTTTGCATCTTCAACTTATCACAGTCCACATTCAAATAACATACTATGTGTGTGACATAAGGACCTTCCGTCTTTGGTTTTAGGTATCTGAGGTCCTCTACTAGTGTTCAGCAGGTGCTCTGTGCAAATTTTTGCACTTGTAGTTGTATTATTGATGTAGGGAAAGATTGGACCCCAGATCTTCCTGTTCCACCATTTTGACCTTGATCCATTCTGGTTTTATTGTCATAGATTTTTTCTTCTTCGTTATAAATCTCATTATACTTCACCATTTTTGCTTTGAACTGTCAATTTTCCTTTAAAGAGATTTTTAAAATTGAGAAGGAAAGTCTTTATATGCCTATACTTTCACTGTTTGTGTTATTCTTATTCCAGGTTTCTATCTGATGTCATTTTCTTTTGGCCTGAAAATCTTCATTTAATCTTGTATTGCACACGTTTTGTTGAGACAAGTTCCTTCAGCTTTTATTTGTCTGAAAGTCTTAATTTAGCATTAAAAAAACTTTATTTTGAAATAATTTTGAATTTATGGGAAATTTGAAACATTATCATAAAGAACACACAGAACCCTGCACACAGATTGACCTATTAGAATTTTGTCCCATTTGCTTTATGTATTAATGTATATGTGTTTGTGTATGTGCTTCTTTATTTACACATATTTTTCTCTTAAACTGAGAATAGGGCGTATAATCTTGTCTGCTAAATGCTTCATTGTGTATTACCTAGAAAAAGAGATGTTCTCTTTTATTGCTGCAGTACAAATATCAACTTTCATCTCTATTCTAGTTTCAGCAGTTGACCCCAAAATGGCCTTTATAGATTGTTTTCCCCCCTCCAGTACATGATCCAGTTTTGAATCACAATATTAAATTTAGTTGTAATATCCTTTCAATCTCTTTCATTCTGGAACAATTCCTAAGCCTTGCTTGGTCTTTTATGACATTGGCATTTTAAAAGAATACAGTCTTTGTTATTGTTGGGTTTTTTCCCAAATAGAATGTTTCTCATTTTGGCTTTGCCCTGTGTTTCGTTATAATTACATTCAGGTTGGCATTTGTGGCCAGAATACTATATAAGTGATGTTTTGTCCTTCTCAGAACATCTCATCTAGAGGGATTTGACATCTTTGTGCCCTTCTTTTGTGATGGCAGTTTTGATCACCTTGTCAGTGTCTTCATTGTGTAGTTTCCTCTGTACTCCTAGTAAGAAATCTGAACAAAGACACTTTCCTGTAAACAGACTATTATCTTTTATAGCAGTTAAGAGTCAATTCAGTTCAGTTCAGTCATTCAGTTGTGTCCGACTTTGCGACCCCTTGGACTTCATGTAGCACGCCAGGCTTCCTTGTCCATCACCAACTCCTGGAGCTTGTCCATCGAGTTGGTGATGCCATCCAGTCATCTCATCCTCTGTTGTCCCCCTCTCCTCTCACCTTCAATCTTTCCCAGCATCAGGGACTTTTCCAATGAGTCAGTTCTTCTCATCAAGTGGCCAAAGTATTGGAGTTAAAAATAAGAAAAATATATTTCCTATTTATCTTCATTTTTACCATTTCTAGCACTTTGTTTCTTCTTATAGAGATTAATTTCTAGTTTTATATTTCTTCTGCTTGAAGAACGTCCTTTAACACTTAATGTGGTACTGGTCTGCTAAGAATACATTCTCTCAGTTTTTGTTTGTCTCAGTTTTTATTTCTCTTTAACTTCTAAAACATATTTCCATTGACATAGAATTCTGGGTCAGTGTGTTCTTACCCACTCCCAGCACTTCAGATTTTTCATTCCATTTTCTTCTGGCTTGAATAGTTTTTGATGAGAAACATAATGTAATACTTGGCCTTTTTTTGTATAGTAAATCTATTTTTCTGACTGGCTGCAAGATTTTCTCTGTCTATATTGTTGTGTTTTTGTTGTGTTATTTTTTGTTGTTGTTGTTATTTATTTTGCTTGATATACTTTGAGCTTGTTGCATTTGTGGTTTGATATCTTCATTATATTTAGCAGATTCTGGCCATTAGGTCTTCAAATATTTCTTCTCCCTTTTTTATTATGGGATTTCTATAACAGGTTTGTTAGACCATTTGATATTGAGCTTTTAGATACTCTACTCCTGTTTTTCTGTGTGTGTTTCCCTCTCCCCCTTTTTTCTGTTTCAGTTTGGGTAACACCATCAATCTCATTTTCAAGTCCACCAATTCTTTCCTTAGCTGGTTCAAGTTATCTCTGTTAATTTTTTTTTATCATTTCTATTTTATTCTTTCTATTTACCATTTATCTATTTATCATTTATCTGTTCTTTCTATCTATCATTTCTATTTTATTCTTCTTGATGGTGTCATCTCTCTCCTGAAATGACCTATCTGTTAATGCATGTTGTTCATCTTTTCCACTAGATATTTTAGCATATTATCATAGTTATTTTAAATTTCATTGCTGGTAGTTCTAAAATCTGGGTGATATCTGAGTTTGCTTGCTTGTTCATATATCTTGTAAATTTTGGTTAAAAGCAGACAATATTTGAGATGCTGAATACTGAAGTAAATAGTGTGAATGACTGAAAAAGGGATTTGTTTCCTCTTCTGCTAGAACTTTACTGTATGTGTGTTTGATTGGTTTGGGGTTTTTTGTTGTTGTAGTTATCTATAGTTGACCACCAGTTTCGTATCCCCTGTGCTTAGATTGGTGCCTGAGTTACCAGAAGTTTGTTTTTAAAGTATTCCTGCCTCACTCACACTTAGGTTTTCCCTGTGAACCCGTACCTGAAAAAGTCTCTTTCCATGCTCACTTCTCTTCCAGTGGCTGATTACAGCTACTTATCACATGGAGGTCCTGCTCATGGTAGGGGGCATGAGGTTGTTCTCTGTTGTTCTAGCTTAGCCTCTGTCTTAGGCAGGCCCTTGATCCTGGGTCTTAGGTGGGACTCTCAGTGACCCTGTGCCTCCCCAAGTGGCAAGGGTCCTCTAGTGATCAGGGCCCGGGGTTTCCTGACCTCTCTGCCAGAGTAGAGGATTTTGTTTGTTTCCTGTCTCCATTTACCTGTGCTCTGGGGTCTTCAGTTTTGCTGCCCTTCCCTCAGTGGCTTAATGGTTTTGTTTCCTAAGGGTTAGATTCCTCAGGGCTTCACGTCCTTCTTGCAGTGGAGGCTGTTCTCCTTTCCCAGGCTTGGATGTGGAGGGATACTTCTGATTCTCACCCTTCCTTCAGTAGTTCTTGAGAATACCCAGTAAAGTCTATAGAAAATAACCTTGAATTTTTACGCAGTTATGGTGGTTCACCCTTGGCCTTTTACAATCCATCAGAAAGGTTATCTGAAATCTTCTTACCCAGCAGTAGGATGATCCTTGTTTTAATTATATCAGCCAGTACTCATGACTCTCTCCTCGAAGGCATCTGACTTAGATTTCCAGCTAGTTAGTTTCTCTGTGAACTTAGCTCTGATTAATTCAAGAAGAGTTACAGTTTTATAAGTTATTCAGGCTTTTCTTGTTACTTGGGTGTGAGTGACACTCTATCCAGGTCTTTATATCATATACAGAATCAGAAGTCCCCCTGAAAGATTTAAGCTCCTGAGTTGCATCTAGTCCTAATACAGTCTCCTTAATATCTTAGAGCAATGTGCCAGATGTTCCCTATCTTGATTGATACTTGGATGAGTGGATTGGGCAGAATGCAAGTGGTCCCTTTGCTTTTCTCTTATACCATGATTCAGTAAATTTATGTTAGCTGTTCAGCTCATAGAGACTTTACATTGTTTCTACTGGTTTTAATGATATTAGGGAGGCAAAGGTTACCTCTCAGTCCTTGAAAATAAACTTTGAATTGAGATAATTGCATTCTTATTCTTAAATGATCCTCTCAAGGACTGTGGGTTTTGTAAGAAACTTTTTAATAGAGATTTTGTATAAATTTATATAGAATTTAAATTATTATGGTGGAGAATATGATGATTTCCGCTGTTTACCAGTTATCCAGCCTAAACAGTGTCAGCCATGCCTAATGGTGTGTTTGTTGTCTGTCATTTATACTCCTTTCTAGACATAGTATCCTTTTATGTATAAATTGTGTGTCAGGGCTTGTGGTTCTTTCCCCTACACTATATGTACCTTAGTCTTAATGTGTTGCCCTAGTAGGCAGAAAGATAGCATTGGTAATGTAGCATATTCCAGATCTCTTTGATGTATATGATTGGTAACTACACCTACTGACAAAAATTCAGGAGTCTGGGTCGTTTCCCCCCCTGCTATTTATAGACCTTTGACTTTCTTTGAAAAGTAGCTTCTTATAACATTTTGTACATTGGCATTAGAGTGGATATCCTAGAAGAATAGAATTCACATTAACAGATTAATGTTCATATTCCATTGGAATTGCTGTTTATATCTGTTTACTCAAAGGAAAGAGCAAAATGACTTTGCTGTCTCTTCTGGTTATTTTTTAAACTGTAATTGCATGTGTAAAAGTTAAATGTTTTAACTCTGTGTTCTTATGTTTTTCCCTTTTATTTTGAAATAACTTTAGACTTACAGAAAAATATTTATAAAGACCAAATAGGGAGTTCACGTGTACCCATCATCTAGCTTCAGTGTTAATAAATCATATAACTAAAGTACATTGAGCCATGTCATGTAATTAATATTGGATCTATGTCCTTGTTTTAACAGCTGCTGAAATAGTTCAAGAAATTGAAAATATGGAGAAGACTCGGATGCGTTTTGAAGCTAGTAAACTCAATGAAACTGTATGTTGATGGTCTTTTTAAGTATCTTGGTAGAAATGAAGGAAAGAAAAGTTGAATACCCAAGAAATGAAAGCAAACTGGTATTGAATCTATTCAGTGGGAAATGTACTAGAATACTTTTCCATTTAATTTATTATGATTTACTTGCAGCTCATTTTTAGTACAAAATTCTAATGTATTTAGCAGTCTTCTGGCACAAAATCAATCCAAAGTAGAGTTTATTAGTGAATTATAGTTTTTTGGGAAGTCATGTGCCTGTACATCAGGTAACCGTGGTATTGACCCTTTCTCTGGCAGTTGCATTTAATAAGCTATTTACCATTTAACCTGTGTGACGCTTAGGATCTTCATCTGTAAGATTCAGGGGTTGAACTGTATGATCTCTGAGGGCCCCTTTTAGCGCTGGCATTCTGCAATTCTATGATTATACTGGTTGAGAAGTTAAGTAATTGTAAGAATTGACGAGGATTGAGCATCTGTTGAGCTTGTTGAGGGAATCAGAGACCTAAATTCCTTCACTATTGCCTTCTTCTAGCTTGATGGTCCAAAACTTGAGGAAAGGGTATCAAAGAAGGAAATAGTCATTGTGTCCTTTGACACTGGAGGAAGTGTTTTGGGCTCTCCCATGTAGACATTTTCTAGGCCATTGGTAGCGTGTTTGTAAGGAAAGCAACAACTTTAGGCAAGTAAGTTTATAATCAGATAGGAAAAAAATGAGATTTTTGTTGATTTCATTATTACCCATGTGCTGACTATAAGATGGAGACTATAATGAATTGTGTCAGTACGTTTCTGATCTTTGAAGTTTAATATTTTAAAAAGTGAACTAGAAATTTAACATATGAAGTCTTGTATTGTATCTTCTCTACATATTACCTTTGTGGTAGACTTAGGAGTTAGATTAGGAAAAGATAAAAGACAAACAGGGAGATCTGCCTTGTTAATGACCTACTAAATATCTCTTCGGTCTTGTATAACCTGTTGTACTGATAAATGTGAAAAAATTAAATATTGAACATAGGAAATTTAATTGATTTTTATGTTAATACTTTATATATTCTAGTAGAATCAGTGTTGCATTTTCTACTGAGGTAAGTAAAACATGTATTAATTACAGTATTAAAAGAAGTAAATGGGAGTTAATCTTCTTGGACTATATAACACAGGGATGAGAGATTATTTTCCTCAATTTTAAACATCCACATTAAAGACTTTTAAGTTTATTGTACTAACTTCTTTTTTTGTCATTAAAAAAAATTTTAATTAAGAATATTTTATTTTTATAGGTAATGGTTTTTACAAAGGACCAAACAGAAAAGGAAATAGATGAAATTCACAGTAAATATCGTAAGTTATACTACACTTTATTTGCAAAAGACTTGGCTTGCAGTTTTTGATCTTAAGTAATTAAAAAAAAATGTGTTTTGTATATTAATGTTCAGTGCAAACTTTCCTGTTAATATTACTTAAGAGACTGAATTTTGGTTGAATGTTTACTCAGACAGTGACTTTTTTTTTTTTTTTTTGCAAGTATGTGCCTGCTCTTTTCTTTTTTTGATGAGTTACAAGTTTTTTTTTTAATTTATATTTTTATTGAAGGATAATTGCTTTACAGAGTTTTGTTGTTTTCTGCCAAACCTCAACATGAATCAGCCATAGGTATAAATATATCCCCTCCCTTTGGAGCCTCCCTCCCATCTTGCTCCCCATCCCACCCCTCTAGGTTGGTACAGAGCCCCTTTGTGAGATTCCTGAGCCATACAGCAAATTCTGGTTGGCTATCTATTTTACATATGGTAATGTAAGTTTCCATGTTACTCTTTCCATACGTCTCACCCTCTCCTCTCCTCTCCCCATGCCCATAAGTCTATTCTCTATGTCTGTTTCTCCACTGCTGCCTTGTAAATAAATTCTTCAGAACCGTTTTTTCTAGATTCTGTATATGTGTGTTAGAATATATTTATTTTTCTCTTTCTGACTCACTTCACTCTGTTTTATAGGTTCTAGGTTCATCCACCTCATCTGTTCCTTTTTATGGCTGAGTAATATTCCATTGTGTGTATATACCACAACTTCTTTATCCATTCATCTGTTGATGGGCATCTAGGTTGCTTCCATGTTCTAGCTATTGTAAATAGTGCTGCAATGAACAGTGGGATACATGTGTCTTTTTCAACCCTGGTTTCCTCAGGATATATGCCTAGGAGTGGGATTGCTGGGTCATATGGTGGTTTTATTCCTAGTTTTTTAAGGAATCTCCATACCATCTTCTATAGTGGCTGTATCAATTTACATTCCCACCAACAGTGCAAGAGCATTCTCTTTTCTCCACACCCTCTGTAGGATTTATTGCTTGCAGACTTTTTGATGATGGCCATTCTGACCAGTGTGAGGTGATATCTCATTGTGCTTCTGATTTACATTTCTCTAATAATGAGCAGTGTTGAGCATCTTTTCATGTGTCTGTTAGCCATCTGTATGTCTTCTTTGGAGAGATGTCTGTTTACATCTATTTCTCACTTTTTGATTGGGTTGTTTGTTTTCCTGGTATTGAGTTGTATGAGCTGCTTGTATATTTTGGAAGTTAATCCTTTGTCAGTTGTTTCATTTGCCATTATTTTCTCCCATTCTGAGGTTTATCTTTTCACCTTGCTTATAGTTTCCTTTGCTGTGCAAAAGCTTAAGTTTAATCAGGTCTCACTTGTTTACTTTTGTTTTTATTTCCATTAATCTAGGAGGTGGGTCATAGAGGATCTTGCTTTATGTCATCTAATGTTCTACCTATGTTTTCCTCTAAGAGTTTTATAGTTTCTGGTCTTCATTTAGGTCTTTAATCCATTTTGAGTTTATCTTTGTGTATGGTGTTAGGAAGTGTTCTAGTTTCATTCTTTTAC
This sequence comes from Raphicerus campestris, assembly GCA_006410735.1. Taxonomy (NCBI): domain Eukaryota; kingdom Metazoa; phylum Chordata; class Mammalia; order Artiodactyla; family Bovidae; genus Raphicerus; species Raphicerus campestris. The sequence goes on from SJYW01008330.1 coordinate 1,819,060, forward strand.
ATGTAGCTGTCCAGTTTTCCCAGCACCATTTATTGAAGAGACTGTCTTAGCCCCGCTGTACATTCTTACTTCCTTTGTCAAAAATAGGGTACTCATAGGCGCATGGGTTTATTTCTGGGTTTTCTATCTTGTTCCATTGATCTCTATTTCTGTTTTTGTGCCAGTACCATACTATCAAGATGACTGTAGCTTTGTAGTATAATCTGAAGTCAGGAAGGTTGATTCCTCCAGCTCCATTCTTCTTTCTCAAGACTGCTTTGGCTATTCTGGGTCTTTTGTGTTTCCATATGAATTGTGAAATTTTTGTTCTAGTTGTGTGAAAAATGACATTGGTAATTTGATAGGGATATCACTTTTAATCTATAGATGGGGTTTGGTAGTATAGTCATTTTCACAATATTGATTCTTCCTACCCAGGAACATGGAATATCTCTCCATCTGTTTATGTCCTTTTTAATTTCTTTCATTAGTGTATTATAATTTTCTGTACAGTTCTTTTGTCTGCTTAGGTGAGTTTATTCTTAGATATTTAATTCTTTTTGTTGCAATGGTGATTGGGATTGATTCCTTAATTTCACTTTCTGATTTTTCATTGTTAGTTCATAGAAATACCAGTGATTTCTGTGTATTGATTTTGTATCCTGCAACTTTGCTAAATTCACTGATGAGCTCTAGGAATTTTCTGATACTATCTTTAGGGTTTCCTATGTCCACTTTAATGTCATCTGTAAAATGTGAGAGCTTCTTTTCCTATCTGGATTCCTTTTATTTCTTTTTCTTTTCTAATTGCTGTAGCTAGGACTTGCAGAACTATGTTGAATAATAGTGGTGGAAAGTGGACACCCTTGTCTTGTTTCTGGTCTTAGGGGAAATGCTTTCAGTTTCTCACCATTGAGAATAATGTTTGCTGCAGGCTTATCATATATGCCCTTTAATATGTTGAGGTCAGTTCCTTCTATGCCCATTTTTTGAAGAGTTTTAATCATAAATGGGCACTGAATTTTGTCAAATGTGCCTGCTCTTTGATTTGTGACTCACATTATACTTTGAGCTCATCACTAAGCATTTTACAAATATTAATTAGTTGCTGTCAAAGCATCACTGTGAGAAGAAAATAGGATTCAAATGGAAACATTCCTGACTTATCATCCTATCCTCAGGCTACATAGTGATAATGTTTCTGTAAAGAATTTCAGTACTCTGTAGCTTGCAAATTTGTGCCAAAAATAGTTTTCATTTTATTCATTATTACTAGCTTCCCAACTGTATCACTTCATTTTCCTTAATGATGTTTGCATGTATCTTTCCCAGTGCGACCACGTTACTGTTTTGTCAGTTAGGTAGCTGTTTATTCTTTGGTTGGTTGGTTGGTTTCCAATTTAAATTTACATTTAAAGTGCCTGGCCAATGGTGGAGAGTTAATATTTGCTGACAAAGTATCCCATAAATGGTATGTCTTAGTTGTGGTAAGATAACTGTTTTCTTTTTTCACTTTTTAACCTTTGAAGGGGCAGGTCCAACTGTGACCTGTGAAGAGGAAAGAGGATGTCCACAGGTACCAGTTGTGTCAGTTCAGTTCAGTTCAGTCGCTCAGTTGTGTCCGACTCTTTGCAACCCCATGAACCGCAGCACGCCAGGCCTCCCTGTCCATTACCAGCTCCTGGAGTTCACTCAAACTCATGTCCATCGAGTCGGTGATGCCATCCAGCCATCTCACCCTCTGTCGTCCCCTTCTCCTCCTGCCCCCAATCCCTCCCAGCATCAGGGTCTTTTCCAATGAGTCAACTCTTCACATGAGGTGGCCAGAGTATTAGAGTTTCAGCTTTAGCATCAATCCTTCCACAGAATATCCAGGGCTGATCTCCTTCAGAATGGACTGGTTGGATCTCCTTGCAGTCCAAGGGACTCTCAAGAGTCTTCTCGAACACCACAGTCCAAAAGCATCAATTCTTCAGCACTCAGCTTTCTTCACAGTCCAACTCTCATATGCATACATGACCACTGGAAAAACCATAGCCTTGACTAGATGGACCTTTGTTGGCAAAGTAATGTCTCTGCTTTTGAATATGCTATCTAGGTTGGTCATAACTTTTCTTCCAAGCAGTAAGTGTCTTTTAATTTCATGGCTGCAGTCACCATCTACAGTGATTTTGGAGCCAAAAAAAAATAAAGTCTGACGCTGTTTTGACTATTTCCCCATCTATTTCCCATGAAATGATGGGACTGCCATGATCTTCCTTTTCTGAATGTTGAGCTTTAAGCCAACTTTTTCACTCTCCTCTTTCACTTTCATCAAGAGGCTTAGTTCCTCTTCACTCTCTTCCATAAGGGTGGTGTCATCTGTATATCTGAGGTTATTGATATTTCTCCCAGCAATCTTGATTCCAGCTTGTGCTTCTTCCAGCCCAGCATTTCTCATGATGTACTCTGCATATAAGTTAAAT
>SJYW01008330.1:1833848-1849091 GCA_006410735.1 Raphicerus campestris
TTCTTCACAGTCCAACTCTCACATCCATACATGACCACAGGAAAAACCATAGCCTTGACTAGACGGACCTTTGTTGGCAAAGTAATGTCTCTGCTTTTGAATATGCTATCTAGGTTGGTCATAACTTTTCTTCCAAGCAGTAAGTGTCTTTTAATTTCATGGCTGCAGTCACCATCTACAGTGATTTTGGAGCCAAAAAAAAATAAAGTCTGACGCTGTTTTGACTGTTTCCCCATCTATTTCCCATGAAATGATGGGACTGCCATGATCTTCCTTTTCTGAATGTTGAGCTTTAAGCCAACTTTTTCACTCTCCTCTTTCACTTTCATCAAGAGGCTTAGTTCCTCTTCACTCTCTTCCATAAGGGTGGTGTCATCTGTATATCTGAGGTTATTGATATTTCTCCCAGCAATCTTGATTCCAGCTTGTGCTTCTTCCAGCCCAGCATTTCTCATGATGTACTCTGCATATAAGTTAAATGAGCAGGGTGACAATATACAGCCTTGACGTACTCCTTTTCCTATTTGGAACCAGTCTGTTGTTCCATGTCCAGTTCTAACTGTTGCTTCTTGACCTGCATATAGGTTTCTCAAGAGGCAGATCAGGTGGTCTGGTATTCCCACGTGTACAATAGTTGTGGTGGCTTGAGTCTTCCCAGAGTGGGGGAAGGAATCTGGAGGAGTCACAGACTAAAGGCTGAACCCCAAGAGTCACTGCTCTGGTGCTCTAATGATAAATAGGTGTAATCAATCTTCTTTGATCAGCCTTGGGAAGCAAAGTAATTTCTCTTTATACTGGAGCTAGATAATATCAGATGATCACTGAATCAGCAAAACTGAAGCCCGTAACAATAAGGGCATCAGAAAATTTGTACAGTACAAAAATAAATCACTAAAGGATGGCATCTAACATTTTATGATACATTAAAGAAAATGTGAGTCAAATACAGACAAGAAAATATGCAAATATCTAACCCCACCATTTCAGTATCTTTAAAAAGTTTAATTTTACTAAATAGATCGTGTTAAATTAATTCACTTAGCTCTAAAATAAACATCAGTTCAGTTTAGTTAAGGCTTCCCTGGTGGCTCAGACGGTAAAGCGTCTGCCTGCAATGTAGGAGACCCGAATTTGATTCCTGGGTCGAGAAGATCCCCTGGAGAAGGAAATGGCAATCCACTCCAGCGCTGTTGCCTGGAAAATCCCATGGACGGAGGAGCCTGATAGGGTACAGTCTATGGGGTCGCAAAGAGTCGGACACGACTGAGCGACTTCAGTTCAGTTTAGTCGCTTCCAACTCTTTGTGACCCCATGAATTGCAGCATGCCAGGCCTCCCTATCCATCACCAACTCCCGGAGTTCACTCAAACTCACGTCTATTGAGTGGGTGGTGCCATTCAGCCATCTCACCCTCTGTCGTCCCCTTCACCTCCTGCCCCCAATCCCTCACAGCATCAGAGTCTTTTCCAATGAGTCAACTCTTTGCATGAGATGACCAAAGTATTGGAGTTTCAGCTTTAGCATCATTCCTTCCAAAGAAATCCCAGGGCTGATCTCCTTCAGCATGGACTGGTTGGATCTCCTTGCAGTCCAAGGGACTCTCAGGAGTCTTCTCCAACACCAGAGTTCAAAAGCATCAGTTCTTCAGCACTTAGCTTTCTTCACAGTCCAACTCTCACATCCATACATGACTACAGGAAAAACCATAGCCTTGACTAGATGGACCTTTGTTGGCAAAGTAATGTCTCTGCTTTTGAATATGCTATCTAGGTTGGTCATAACTTTTCTTCCAAGCAGTAAGTGTCTTTTAATTTCATGGATGCAGTCACCATCTGCAGTGATTTTGGAGCCCCCCAAAATAAAGTCTGACACTGTTTCCACTGTTTCCCCATCTATTTCCCATGAAGTGATGGGTCCAGATGCCATGATCTTAGTTTTCTGAATGTTGAGCTTTAAACCAACTTTTTCACTCTCCTTTTTCACTTTCATCAAGAGGCTTTTTAGTTCCTCTTCACTTTCTGCCATAAGGGTGGTATCATCTGCATATCTGAAGTTATTGATATTTCTCGTGGCAATCTTGATTTCAGCTTGTGCTTCTTCCAGCCCAGCATTTCTCATGATGTACTCTGCATATAAGTTAAATAATCAGGGTAACAATTTACAGCCTTGACATACTCCTTTTCCTATTTGGAACCAGTCTGTTGTTCCATGTCCATTTCTAACTGTTGCTTCCTGACCTACATATGGGTTTCTCAATAGGCAGGTCAGGTGATCTGGTATTCCCATCTCTTTCAGAATTTTTCACAGTTTATACTTGAATAGAAAAAAACAACAAACCTTTAGGGGTACTTACTAAAGCTCAAGTGCTTATTATCATTATAGTTTTAGTCACAGTTTCATTTAGTATCAGAATCTAAATATGCCATTGATAGAACTTCTTTTTTTTAAACGTCTTTGTTAATGTTTTAATAAACTTTTTTAGATCACATTTCTATTAGGTTTATATAAAAAAATCTGCCTACTCAGCCACCAACCTGTCTCCATTTCCATTTCCTTGAACTAACAACTGTCAAACCTTTGGGCTTTTTTTTAAATAGTTACCTTCATTTTTATAAATGATTGTTTTTTCTATTGTTTCTTGGAGAATTTTTCAGTTTTCCATGTTAACAACTGAATGAAGTCCTAATTTGAAAAATGAAAATTTAGCTCCATTTTAAATCGTGAATCTTTGCTTTCCTCTCAATCTCTGAATATTGTCCTAGTTTTTTTATAAGGTTGGTATACAGTTTGAACCAGGCAGCATACATACTGTGGTTAGGAAGGGTAGCAGAATATGCCACTTCCCAAGAATATGTCACTGTGGCATATTTCTTTGAGGAGAAGACATTTGAGAAGCAGCAGAAAGAAAAGGTCTCTGCCTCCCCTCCATTTGGCTCAGATGGTGAAAAATCCACCTGCAGTGCAGGAGACCTGAGTTCGATCCCAGGGTTGGGAAGATCGCCTAGAGGAGAGCATGGCAACCCACTCCAGTATTCTTGCCTGGAGAATCCCCATGGATGGAGGAGACTGGGGGCTTAACAGTCCATGGGGTTGCACAGAGTCAGACACAACTGAAGTGACTAAGCACAACACAGCGTAAAGGTGTCTGTCCATCCTCCCCTCTATATCCCTAGAAGTAAGTTAGTTTCCTGTTGATGGAGAAGGCTTGGACTTAAATCAGCATAACAGATTTCACTCTTGGTTACTGTGTTTTTCTTGGCCGTCTCCCCATAACTGGCCTTCCCCACACCTTTCTTTTTTTTGTTGTTAATATAGCTGAAGATGATATTTAAGCCTGTGTTGTAAATCACCTCTAAGTGGCTTAAGAGTTTTTCTCTGAGTGTGTTCCATAAACACATGAGGTATACATGGTAATAAGCATCTGTTTTGTTTTTCTTATATAAATATGTCTTTTGTTATAATGCCCCAGCTAAGAACTGAGAGCATTAAAGGGAAAATTATTTTTTCCGTCCTTACACTTGTCATTCCTTTCAGGAAAATGTTCTGTTTGTCCTATAATTAATCATTTCATGTGCTTAGTTTTCTATTCATATGGTATTAATTTATCTCTAAGCTTTCCATCAGAAATGTGAGTCACTTTACAGTGAACCTCATAGATAGTTCATCAACCCACTTTTCTCTCAGGAGCCTCTTGCCTGAAGCAGCCCCAGTTCTTTTCCAGTCCACTGTGGCTGCTCTCTCTGGGCCTCCTTCATGGCTGCCCTGGAGCTCCCTGTCACCAGTCTTCTGGATATGCTAGCCTCCCTCCTATGGCAGCTGACTTATTTCAGGATCCAAATCCACCTCTTCTTTCTTCTTGTTTTGGTGGGATACATTTTCCAGGAGATTCTCCAGGAAAACAGTTATTGCATCTGTACATAATTGGAAATATTACTTTTACTCTTGATTTATTGTTTGGCTTAGATAAATTGCCCTCATAACTATTAGTAAAAGCAGGACTGGAAATTAAACCCACACTCACCAGATACTCAACTTGAAGCCCTTTGCCTGTGCCGTGCTTTGTATCTGAGTAAATAATTTGTGTGTTGGGAACTTCTTCTTGAGGGACTAAGCTTTAGTTTCAGGTTATAGTGCTTTTTAAAAAGCTTAATTTTATGAATGAGTAACTTCGGTGGTTTTGTGATGGTGTATCTTATTTTCTTTAGCACTCTTTGGGATAGATTTGTATTCATGACTTCCTCTTTTAGAAGAGAGAAATAGTGAAATCATTTTGAGCCTTAGTTGCAGATCTGTAGAAAGTATATTTGATATGGGATTGAATGAAATGAGTTTATTGAGTTACCTATGGATTTCGGATTGCAAATGGTTTTGATAAGTCTTCTTAGTTAAGACTGAGTTGCTCAGAGGTAGAATCTTAGCCTGACAGAGAATTACTCTAATTGCCTAACTGCCATGACAGACATATTTTGGGAATCTTCATGGTCTTTACCTTGGTAATAGTTTTATACTTTGCCAAGAAAAGAAAAACTAACTTCTAATGAACATGGGATTATGTCCTTAAACTTTTCCTGAGAGTACCAGCTTAATCTTGTTAAGTAGGCAAGACATGTTAGCTTTATTTCTTCCTTTATTTTTTTATTAGGTTGTTCATTAATTCACTAAATGTTTATTGAGCATCTGCCATGTGTCAGCTGCTGTTTTATGTACTGAGTATAGAGCAGTGACAAGACCTCTTGTCACAGAGATAAGACGTCTTGTCATATTCTAATAGCAGACAGATTAAAAACAGTAAATCAGCGAATACCACAATTTTAGATGGCAGATGCAATAAAGAAAATAAAACAGTAATTTGATAAGAATTATGAGTACATGAGTTTGGGTGAACTCCGGGAGTTGGTGATGGCCAGGGAGGCCTGGTGTGCTGCAGTTCATGGGGTCACAAAGAGTCGGACACGGCTGAGCGACTGAACTGAACTGATGAGGCCATTAGATAATATCATCAGGAAAAGACTTTCTTTAAAGAGTTGACATTTGATGTGTATATGTGTGCACGCTTAGTTATGTCTGACTCTGCAACCCCTTGGACTGTTGCCCACTAAGCTCGTCTACCCATAGAGTTTCCAGGCAAGAATACTGGAGTGGATTGCTTTTTCCTACTCTAGGAGTACTTCCCAACCCAGGGATCCAAATCCAACCTACCTCTCCTGCATTAGCAAGCTATAAAAAAATAAAATGGAGTAATTTGATAGAAATTATGGAGACGTTAGATAATGTCATCAGGAAAAGACTTTTCTTAAGGAGTTGACCTTTGAAATGAGATAACAATTAAAAGGTGAATTGTTACCTTAAAATAAAAGTAATGATTCACAGAACTGGAGGGATAGTATTCCAGGCAGAGAGGACATCAAAGGCAGAGGCCCTGAAGCAGACACAGTGTAGGTGAGTGTGAATAGAGTGTAGGGAGTGAAGGGGAGGGGAAGAGTGGTGTATAGGGAGGTGGGGCAAGACCCATAAGACCTTTTAGGAGTATATTTTGGGTTTTATTCTTATTGCAGTGGGAAGTCATTGGAGAGTTCAGAAAGACAAGTAATATGATTTTATATACATTTGAAAAAGATGATGTCTGCTGAATAGAGAATAAATTGTAGGCTCAGAGGTTAAAGCGTCTGCCTCCAATGCAGGAGACCTGGGTTCAGTCCCTGAGTCGGGAAGATCCCCTGGAGAAGGAAATGGCAACCCACTCCAGTATTCTTGCCTGGAGAATCCCATGGATGGAGGAGCCTGGTAGGCTACAGTCCACGGGGTCGCAAAGAGTCAGACATGGCTGAGCCTCAAGACTTCACCTCAAGAAATAGTAGGAAAACCAATGTGATGGCTCTTCACTCAAGTAATATTTATTGGTTACCAGTTACTGTATTCCAAACAATATTCTAGATACTAAGAATATAACATTCAAAAAGCAGATAGTGTCTCAGCTCAAGTGGAGCTTACATTATATTGGGAATAGTCAGACAGTGAACAAGTGAGTAAGATGTGTCAGATTCGTGTTATGTGCTATGAAGTGACTTCAGGTAGGGGTAGAAAGTGATAGAGCTGCTGGTCCAGGAAGATTCCTTTAAGTAGGTGAGAGACCTGTAGGAAGTGAGGCTGTGTTAGTAAATTAGGCCAGAGCTGTGGCATTTCTAGAGTGGTCATAGAACTAAAGTTGACAATTCAAGGTAAACTTTTGAAGTAGAGCCAGTAGTATTTGGTGATGAATTTAACATACCCCTATGACTAAAAGAGGAATCAGGAATGACCTCTACATTTTTGGTTCAAGCAGCTGGAGAAATGATGATGCCATTTACTGAGATGGAGACCAGAGCAAGGATTGTGGATAGGGAAAAGGATCAGAATTCCTATTTTGCTATGTTAAATTTTGGTTTCTAGTGGATATTCAAGTGGAAAAGAGAATTAGGTATGAATGGATGGATCTACCTAACTAAAAAGTTGAGTGATTTAAAATTGTATACTGAAATTACCTGGGAGGAGAGTGCTGTGGGGAACAAAGCCTAAAACTAAGCCCTGGGACACCGCAAAGTTTAGAGCAACAGTTCTCTCAGTTCTCTAAGCCTTTGTGCACTCTTAAAATTTGTCTAGTGCATCAAAGAACTTTTGTTTATGTGGGTTATAGTTGTCAATGTGTATCATATTACAGATTAGAGTTTAGGGGGTTCTGCTTCTGGCCAGGACAGAATAATTGGTATATACCCCTCTCTACCCTCCCCAAAAAACAACCACTGGTAAATGGGCAAAATACATAAAATAGTTTTCAAGATGTTAGAAACAATGATAACAAAGGACAGGAATCTCTGAGATATGAACAAGTGAGATGAGCACTGTAACAGTTTCTAGGCTGAGAGCAGGGGCTCCTAGGCGGAGGCTTGGTGGGCTCTTGAGTTAAGGATAAAGAAAGACCAGGAAAGCTGACGGAACTAAAGTTTGCAAGATAGAGTGTAGAGAGGAGAAAGTAGCACAGAGCGAGTGAGCCCTGGGGATGTGCAGAAGGTTCACCTTGTGAATTCGTTCAGTACAAAGAGTCTGTTCTCTACCACAAGATGAAATCGAATTAGAAATCAGTAACAAAGCCCTCTGTAAAGTCACCAGATAATTTAGAGACTAAATAATACAATTCCAAATAACACATGGTTCTAAGAAAAATTAAAACCAGGAAATTTCAAAAATATTTTAACTCACTTATAAACAATAGTAAATTCACTATATGTTAATGTCAATCATAAGTAATGTATTTTAATCATATATTATCTGTATTGAATCTAGAAAAATGATAATAGGTGATCTTATTTGCAAAGCAGAAATAGAAACATGGCTGTAAAGACCAAATATGTGGCTACCAAGAGAGATGGGGGTGGGGAGAATTGGGAGATTGGGATTGACATATATGTGCTATTGACACTGTGTATTAAATAGGCAACTATTGAGAACCTGCTGTATACCACAGGGAAGTCTCCTTAATGACCTGTGGTGACCTAAATGGGAAGAAAGTCTGAAAAAGAGAGAGTATATGTATATTTTCAAGTGATTTAGTGTATGGATTGACACATTGACAATGTGTGGATTGACTGTGTGGATCACAACAAATTGGTAAGTTCTTAAAGAGATGGGAATACCAGGCCACCTTACCTGCCTCCTGAGAAACCTATATACAGGTCAAGAAGCAACAGTTAGAACTAAACATGGAACAATGGACTGATTCAGAACTGGGAAAGGAGTACATCCAGGCTGTACACTGTCACCTTGTTTATTTAACTTATATGCACAGTACATGTGAAATGCCAGGCTGGATGAAGTACAAGCTAGAATCAACATTGCCAGGAGAAATATCAACAACCTCAGATATGCAGATGATACTACTCTAATGGCAGAAAGTGAAGAACTGAAGAGCCTCTTGATGAAAGGGAAAGAGCTTGAGAGTGAAAAAGCTGGCTTAAAACTCGACATTCAGAAAACTAAGATCATGGCATCTGGTTCGATGACTTCATGGCAAATAGATGAGGAAAATGTGGAAACTGTGTCAGATTTCATTTTCTTGGGCTCCAGAATCAATGCAGGCAGTTGACTACAGCCATAAAATTAAAAGATACTTGCTTCTTGGAGAAAAGCTATAACAAACATCAGTTCAGTTCATTTCAATCACTTAGTATGACTTTGCGACCCCATGGACTGCAGCATGTCAGGCTTCCCTGTCCATTGCCAACTCCTGGAGTTTACTCAAACTCATGTCTGTTGAGTCAGTGATGCCATCCAACCCTCTCATTCTCTGTTGTCCCCTTCTACTCCTGCCTTCAATCTTTTCCAGCATCAGGGCCTTTTCAAATGAGTCAGCTCTTCACATCTGGTGGCCAAAGTATTGGAGTTTCAGCTTCAGCATCAGTCCTTCCAATGAATATTCAGGACCGATTTTCTTTAGGATGGATTGGTTGCATCTCCTTGCAATCCAGGGGACTCTCGAGTGTTCTCCAACACCATAGGTCAAGAGCATCAATTCTTCTGCGCTCAGCTTTCTTTATAGTCCAACTCTCACATCCCTACATGACTCGTGTATAAACCATAGCTTTGACTAGATGCACCGTTGTCAGCAAAGGAATGGCTCTGCTTTTTAATATGCTATCTAGATTGGTCATAACTTTCCTTCTAAGGAACAAGCATGTTTTAATTTCATGGCTGCAGTCACCATCTGCAGTGATTTCAGAGCCCCCCCAAAATAGTCAGCCACTGTTTACATATGTTTGCCATGAAGTGATGGGACTGGATGCCATGATCTTAGTTTTCTGAATGTTGAGCTTTAAGCCAACTTTTTCACTCTCCTCTTTCACTTTCACCAAGAGGCTCTTTAGTTCTTCACTTTCTGCCATAAGGGTGCTGTCATCTACATATCTGAGGTTATTGATACTTCTCCCGGCAGTCTTGATTCCAGCTTGTGCTTCATCCAGCCCAGCATTTCTCATGATAACAAACGTTGACAGCATATTAAAAAGCAGAAGCATCACTTTGCACACAAAGGTCCTCATAGTAAAGACTATGGTTTTTTCAGTAGTCTTGTACAGATGTGTGAGCTGGACCATGAAGAAAGCTGGGCACCAAAGAATTGGCACTTTTGAACTATGGTGTTGGANTGAAATCGAATTAGAAATCAGTAACAAAGCCCTCTGTAAAGTCACCAGATAATTTAGAGACTAAATAATACAATTCCAAATAACACATGGTTCTAAGAAAAATTAAAACCAGGAAATTTCAAAAATATTTTAACTCACTTATAAACAATAGTAAATTCACTATATGTTAATGTCAATCATAAGTAATGTATTTTAATCATATATTATCTGTATTGAATCTAGAAAAATGATAATAGGTGATCTTATTTGCAAAGCAGAAATAGAAACATGGCTGTAAAGACCAAATATGTGGCTACCAAGAGAGATGGGGGTGGGGAGAATTGGGAGATTGGGATTGACATATATGTGCTATTGACACTGTGTATTAAATAGGCAACTATTGAGAACCTGCTGTGTACCACAGGGAAGTCTCCTTAATGACCTGTGGTGACCTAAATGGGAAGAAAGTCTGAAAAAGAGAGAGTATATGTATATTTTCAAGTGATTTAGTGTATGGATTGACACATTGACAATGTGTGGATTGACTGTGTGGATCACAACAAATTGGTAAGTTCTTAAAGAGATGGGAATACCAGGCCACCTTACCTGCCTCCTGAGAAACCTATATACAGGTCAAGAAGCAACAGTTAGAACTAAACATGGAACAATGGACTGATTCAGAACTGGGAAAGGAGTACATCCAGGCTGTACACTGTCACCTTGTTTATTTAACTTATATGCACAGTACATGTGAAATGCCAGGCTGGATGAAGTACAAGCTAGAATCAACATTGCCAGGAGAAATATCAACAACCTCAGATATGCAGATGATACTACTCTAATGGCAGAAAGTGAAGAACTGAAGAGCCTCTTGATGAAAGGGAAAGAGCTTGAGAGTGAAAAAGCTGGCTTAAAACTCGACATTCAGAAAACTAAGATCATGGCATCTGGTTCGATGACTTCATGGCAAATAGATGAGGAAAATGTGGAAACTGTGTCAGATTTCATTTTCTTGGGCTCCAGAATCAATGCAGGCAGTTGACTACAGCCATAAAATTAAAAGATACTTGCTTCTTGGAGAAAAGCTATAACAAACATCAGTTCAGTTCATTTCAATCACTTAGTATGACTTTGCGACCCCATGGACTGCAGCATGTCAGGCTTCCCTGTCCATTGCCAACTCCCGGAGTTTACTCAAACTCATGTCTGTTGAGTCAGTGATGCCATCCAACCCTCTCATTCTCTGTTGTCCCCTTCTACTCCTGCCTTCAATCTTTTCCAGCATCAGGGCCTTTTCAAATGAGTCAGCTCTTCACATCTGGTGGCCAAAGTATTGGAGTTTCAGCTTCAGCATCAGTCCTTCCAATGAATATTCAGGACCGATTTTCTTTAGGATGGATTGGTTGCATCTCCTTGCAATCCAGGGGACTCTCGAGTGTTCTCCAACACCATAGGTCAAGAGCATCAATTCTTCTGCGCTCAGCTTTCTTTATAGTCCAACTCTCACATCCCTACATGACTCGTGTATAAACCATAGCTTTGACTAGATGCACCGTTGTCAGCAAAGGAATGGCTCTGCTTTTTAATATGCTATCTAGATTGGTCATAACTTTCCTTCTAAGGAACAAGCATGTTTTAATTTCATGGCTGCAGTCACCATCTGCAGTGATTTCAGAGCCCCCCCAAAATAGTCAGCCACTGTTTACATATGTTTGCCATGAAGTGATGGGACTGGATGCCATGATCTTAGTTTTCTGAATGTTGAGCTTTAAGCCAACTTTTTCACTCTCCTCTTTCACTTTCACCAAGAGGCTCTTTAGTTCTTCACTTTCTGCCATAAGGGTGCTGTCATCTACATATCTGAGGTTATTGATACTTCTCCCGGCAGTCTTGATTCCAGCTTGTGCTTCATCCAGCCCAGCATTTCTCATGATAACAAACGTTGACAGCATATTAAAAAGCAGAAGCATCACTTTGCACACAAAGGTCCTCATAGTAAAGACTATGGTTTTTTCAGTAGTCTTGTACAGATGTGTGAGCTGGACCATGAAGAAAGCTGGGCACCAAAGAATTGGCACTTTTGAACTATGGTGTTGGAGAAGACTCTTGAGAGTCCCCTGGATTGCATGGTGATCAAACCAGGCAATCCTAAAGGAAATCAACCCTGAATATTCATTGTAAGGACTGATGCTGAAGCTGAAGCTCCAATACTTTGTCCACCTGGTACAAGGAGCTGACTCACTGAAAAAGACCGTGATGCTGGGAAAGATTGAGGGCAGGAGGAGAAGGGAACAACAGAGGGTGAAATGGTTGGATGGCATCACTGACTGAATGGACTTGAGTTAGAGCTAACTCAGGGGGACAGTGATGGACAGAGAATCCTGGCATGCTGCAGTTCATGGGGTCATAAAGAGTCAGACACAACTTAGCAACTTAGCAATAGTAGCTGGTTCACTTTTCTGTACAGCAGAACCTAACACATTGTAAAGCAATTATAGTCAAATAAAATTTAAAAAAATCATATCATATTTTGGTAAGAAAAAAAAAACTTTCCCAATACACAAAAATCAAAGTAAATGGAGATTTCTATTCCTAGCCCAGATGGAATAACAGACTATACTTACTTTCCCCCCTTAGAAGCTAGGAAACCAGATGAAATATATAAACCAATGGATTTTCAGATATTAGAAAAAAGGTAGCACAGGACTGTTATCCCTGAGAGAAAGAGAACAAATAAAATGATGAGCCTTTCAGCTCCAGCAACTGTCAAGCAGTTTTATGGTCCTGGGTGGGGGGAGCCCAAAATAATCTTGTATCACTGAATAGGTACAATGGAAATCAAAGTTGTGAAGAACAGGGTGACAGGACAGAGTCTCAGAAAGGAGGGACCCACAGAGAGAACAGAGCTCTAAAATCTATAGAAAGATCCAGGCAAGTCTTTGGCTACCTAGCCTTCTAGCCTTAAATGAGAGGGAACTGCACAAGACCAGAGAAAAATTTGGAAAGGTTAGTTCCAGAAGAATTGCTGGAGTTCACGCAGGACAGGAAACAGCTTGAATTTCAACAGCCACCAGGCACAGCTGAAAAAACTTCTTAGTATGTAAGGCATTAGGCAGAAGCCTCAGAAAGATATTAGTAAAGCTTAACTACCTTAAGGCCAGATAATACATCGTTTAGGCTTTGCAGGCTACATATGATCTCTGTCAAATGTTCTTGTTTGTTTATAATCCTTTCTAAAATATGAATACCAGTCTTAGCTTGAGGACCATACAAAAATTAGCCATGGGTTGCATCTGACCCTTGAACTGTTATTTGCCGATCCCTGCTCTAGGCTACTTGCTGCTTCAATTTTCCTTAATAATAATTTTTTTTTCATAGACTGGTTTTCAGCCCAGTTTTAGGTTCACAGCAAAGATGAGTGGAAAGTATTGACAGTTCCTCTGTTTCTCCTGATCTGACACATGCACAGGCTCCCCTGCTCTCAATACCCCACGCCAGAGTGGGACATTTGTTACAACTGATGAACTTACATTGACACCTTGTTAAAACTCAGAATCCACAGTTTATCCAGAGTTCATTCTTGGTATTATATATTCTGTGGGTTTTGACAAACATCCAGTGCTGTATTTCTACTGTTGTGGTACACAGGATAGTTTCGTTGTCCTAAAAATCCTATGTGTGCCACATCTTTATCCCTAACCCCTGGCAACCACTTATCTTATTCCTGTCTTCATAGTTTTGTCTTTTCCCGAATGTCATACAGTTGGATTTATACAGTATATATTCTTTTCCTTAGTAATGCATTTAAGCTTCCTCTAAGTTTTTTCATGGCTTTATNTATTCCTAGCCCAGATGGAATAACAGACTATACTTACTTTCCCCCCTTAGAAGCTAGGAAACCAGATGAAATATATAAACCAATGGATTTTCAGATATTAGAAAAAAGGTAGCACAGGACTGTTATCCCTGAGAGAAAGAGAACAAATAAAATGATGAGCCTTTCAGCTCCAGCAGCTGTCAAGCAGTTTTATGGTCCTGGGTGGGGGAGCCCAAAATAATCTTGTATCACTGAATAGGTACAATGGAAATCAAAGTTGTGAAGAACAGGGTGACAGGACAGAGTCTCAGAAAGGAGGGACCCACAGAGAGAACAGAGCTCTAAAATCTATAGAAAGATCCAGGCAAGTCTTTGGCTACCTAGCCTTCTAGCCTTAAATGAGAGGGAACTGCACAAGACCAGAGAAAAATTTGGAAAGGTTAGTTCCAGAAGAATTGCTGGAGTTCACACAGGACAGGAAACAGCTTGAATTTCAACAGCCACCAGGCACAGTTGAAAAAACTTCTTAGTATGTAAGGCATTAGGCAGAAGCCTCAGAAAGATATTAGTAAAGCTTAACTACCTTAAGGCCAGATAATACATCGTTTAGGCTTTGCAGGCTACATATGATCTCTGTCAAATGTTCTTGTTTGTTTATAATCCTTTCTAAAATATGAATACCAGTCTTAGCTTGAGGACCATACAAAAATTAGCCATGGGTTGCATCTGACCCTTGAACTGTTATTTGCCGATCCCTGCTCTAGGCTACTTGCTGCTTCAATTTTCCTTAATAATAATTTTTTTTTCATAGACTGGTTTTCAGCCCAGTTTTAGGTTCACAGCAAAGATGAGTGGAAAGTATTGACAGTTCCTCTGTTTCTCCTGATCTGACACATGCACAGGCTCCCCTGCTCTCAATACCCCACGCCAGAGTGGGACATTTGTTACAACTGATGAACTTACATTGACACCTTGTTAAAACTCAGAATCCACAGTTTATCCAGAGTTCATTCTTGGTATTATATATTCTGTGGGTTTTGACAAACATCCAGTGCTGTATTTCTACTGTTGTGGTACACAGGATAGTTTCGTTGTCCTAAAAATCCTATGTGTGCCACATCTTTATCCCTAACCCCTGGCAACCACTTATCTTATTCCTGTCTTCATAGTTTTGTCTTTTCCCGAATGTCATACAGTTGGATTTATACAGTATATATTCTTTTCCTTAGTAATGCATTTAAGCTTCCTCTAAGTTTTTTCATGGCTTTATAGCTCATTGTTTTTGGGGAGCTGAATAATCTATTATTTGGATGTACCAAAGTTCAGTGACCAGTTCCCTTACTGGAGAATATCTTGATTGCCTCTTTTGGCAGTTATGAGAAAAGCTATAATTAAATGTTCATGTGCAGGTTTTTGTGTGGACATAAGTTTTCAGTTCATTTGGGTAAATACTAAGGAATGTGATTGCTGGGTCATAAGGTACCTTTAGTTTTTTAAAAAACTGTCAAGTTATCTTTGGAAGTGTCTGTGCCATTTTGCATTCCCACTGCATATGATGGTGTTAAGTTCAGTTCATTTCAGTCGCTCATTCGTGTCCAACTCTTTGCAACCCCATGAATTGCAGCACGCCAGGCCTCCCTGTCCATCACCAACTCCCGGAGTTCACTCAAACTCACGTCTATTGAGTGGGTGATGCCATCCAGCCATCATCCTCTGTCGTCCCCTTCTCCTGCCCCCAATCCCTCCCAGCATCAACGTCTTTTCCAATGAATCAACTCTTTGCATGAGGTGGCCAAAGTATTGGAGTTTCAGCTTTAGCATCATTCCTTCCAAAGAAATCCCAGGGCTTGTAAATCTTTGAGATTAGTTGTTTGTCAGTTGTTTCGTTTGCTATTGTTTTCTCCCATTCAGAAGGCTGTCTTTTCACCTTACTTATAGTTTCCTTTGTTGTGCAGAAGCTTTTAATTTTAATTAGATCCCATTTGTTTATTTTCGCTTTTATTTCCAGTATACTGGGAGGTGGATCATAGAGGATCCTGCTGTGATGTATGTCGGAGAGTGTTTTGCCTATGTTCTCCTCAAGGAGTTTTATAGTTTCTGGTCTTACGTTTAGATCTTTAATCCATTTTGAGTTTATTTTTGTGTGTGGAGTTAGAAAGTGATCTAGTTTCATTCTTTTACATGTGGTTGACCAGTTTTCCCAGCACCACCTGTTAAAGAGACTGTCTTTACTCCATTGTATGTTCTTGCCTCCTTTGTCGAAGATAAGGT
>SJYW01008330.1:1861687-1888053 GCA_006410735.1 Raphicerus campestris
GGGGGGGGGGGGTCCCTGGGGTCCCCGTCGTAATTCGAGAGGACCCCACCAAAAGTTGAGAAAAACCAGAAGCTTCTCCCATGCAGGGAGGGTGAGTGCCTTGTCCGCTGCAGCATCTCAGGGGAAATCACCCCTTCCGTGTTGGACCCTGAAAGGCTCCTTGATACCCTTGTTGTGATCTAGGAAGTTCCCTGAGCCAACCGTCCCCACTCGAGAGGAACCCCGAGGGTCCCGCCGCAACTCAAGAGAAGCCCCTTTTTCCCCTGCTGAGCTCCAGAAGAGGGGCCCTTTCCCTGCTCTGTCGGGAAAGGTTTTGCAATATTCCCCTCCCATACCAAGAGTAGGTCCTCACACCTGGAAATTCGGGAGGAGTTTCACAGTTTGGGCCACCATTCCCCAAGACACCCAAATGCCTCGTCCACTTCAGATGAACCTGACTGCCCTGCACTGCCTCGACTGTAACCCCAAGGCTCGACTCCGGCACACTGGCCCATGTGACAGCCCTAGGGTACCTCGAGTGCAAGAAATAGATCCCTGTATCTGCTCGACAGGGAACCGGACACTGTTACTGCAGTTGGGAAGGAAAGAGGCCATGCAAGTCTCCAGTCGAGATGAGGCATGACTCCCCTCTGTAGTCTGCAGGGGAAGCCCAATACAAATGTCAGCACAGGCGAGGCAATCTCAGGCTGCAGCGTCAGCACCAGAAGGGGACTGAGGACTTGTCGCCACTGAGGAGGAATCTCCAGATGTGCCTCGACACTCACACCGAAACTGGCCTATGCTGGGGCCACAGGGGCGTGGCCCCATCGTAACTCGAGAGAACCCTGCTGCAACTCGAGAAAAACCACAATCTTCACCCTTGCAGGCGGAGTGAGTCCCTTGTCCGCTGTGGCGTGCCGGGGGAAATCACCCATTCCCTCTTGGACCTCCAAATGCTCTTTCACACCCTTGCTGTGAACCAAGAAGTTCCCCGTCCCACACGTCCCCAGTCGAGAAGACCGACAAGAGTCCCGCTCTGACTCAAGAGGAGCTCCATTTTCCCATGCTCAGCTCCAGATGAGGGGCCCTTTTCCTGCTCCATCATGAAAGGCTTTCCAGTGCTCCCCTCTGATCCCAAGAGGAGGCCTCACATCGGGATAGTTGGGAGGAGCTTCAGGTGTCCGACCACCACACCCCAAGACCACAAATGCCTCGTCCACTCCAGATGAACATGACTGCCCTGCATTGTCTCGATTGTCAACCCACGGCTAGACTCCCAACACACTGGCACTTGAGACAGCCCTGGAGTACCTTGAGGGCAAGCCACAGATCCCAGTGTCCTCTTTAACGAGATCCAGACACTGCCGCTGCAGTTGGGGAAGAAAGAGGCCGTGCAAGTCTCCAGGCGAGAAGAGGCCTGACTCCCCTGTGGCGGCTCCAGAGTAACCTCAAGACCTATGAAAGCATGAGTGAGGAAATCTCAGGCTCTGAACTCAGCACCAGACGAGGACTGAGGACCTGGCGATGACTGGGGAGGAATCCCCAGAGTCGCCTCGCAACTCGGACGGAGAATGGCCTCTCCTGAAGATACAGGGGCGGGGCCCTGGTTTCCCCATCGTAACTCGAGAGGACCCCGCCACAACTCGAGAAAAACAGAAGCTTCTCCCCTGTAGGCCTGGTGTGGCCCTTGTCCGCAACAGCTTCTCAGGAGAATTCATCCCGTTTCTTGTGGACCTCGAAAGGCTCCTTCACACCTTTGCTGTGACCCAGGAAGTTCCCCACCCCACCCGTCCCCACTCCAGAGGAACCTCAAGTGTCTCGCCAAGACTCAACAAGAGCCCCGTTTTCCTCTGATGAGCTCCAGATGAGGGGCCCTTTCCCTGGTCCGTTGGGAAAGGTTTTGCAATGTTCCCCTCACATCAAAAGAGGATGTGCTGGCACCTGGAAAGTCGGGAGGAGTCTCACAGGTGGGGCCACCATTCCCCAAGACCCTCAAATGCCTCGTCCACTTCAGATGAACCTGACTGCCCTGCCCTTCCTCGACTGTAACCCCGAGGCTCAACTCCGGCACACTGGCACATGTGACAGCGCTTGCGTACCTCGAGCGCAAGCCATAGATCCCTGTATCTGCTCAACAGGGACTCGGACAGTTTTACTGCATTTGGGAAGAAAAGCGGCCGTGCAAGTCTCCAGTCCAGACGAGGCCTGACTCCCCTCTGTGGGCTCAAGGGAAAGCCCAATACAAAAGTAAGAACAGCCAAGGCAATCTCAGGCTGCAGCCTCAGCAGCAGAAGGGGAATGAGGACTTGGCCCCACTGGGGAGGAACCCCAAGATGTGCCTCGGTGCTCGCACAGAGACTGGCCAATCCTGGGCTCTAAGGGGCAGATCCCTGTTGTCCCTGTCATAACTCGAGAGGACCCCACCGCAACTTGAGAAAAACCAGAAGCTTCACACTTGCAGGCAAACTGAGGCCCTTGTCCGCTGCAGTATCTCAGGGGAAATCACCCCTTCCCTCTTGGACCTCGAAAGGATCCTTCATACCCTTGTTGTGACCTAGGAAGTTTCCCGACCTAACCGTCCCCACTTGAGAGGAACCCCAAGGGTCCCGCCAAGACTTAAGAGCAGCCCCGTTTTCCCATGTTGAGCTCCAGATGAGGGGCCCTTTCCTTGCTCCATCGAGAAAGGTTTCCAGCACTCCCCTCACGTCACAAGTGGTGGCCTCACATCAGAAGAATCGGGAGGAGCCTCAGGTGGCTGAGCAACCTCCCCAAGATCCCCACATTTCTCTTCCACTCCACATGTACATGACCGCCCTGCACTGTCTCGATTGTCACCCTGAGGCTCGATTCCCAAAACACAGGCATGTGAGACAGCCATGGATTACCTTGATGGCCAGCCACAGGTTCCCTGTTCCATCGGGAAAGGGTTCCTGGCTCTCCACTCGAATCCCAAGAGGAGGCCCTCACACCAGGCAAGTCCAGAGGAGCCTCAGGTGGCTGGCCACCTTTTCCCAAGAACCTCAAATGCCTGGTCCACTCCAGATCAACCTGACTGCCCTGCACTGCCTCGACTGCCTCCCCGAGGCTCGACTGCCGACACACTGGCATGTGTGATAGCCCTGGGGTACCTCGAGGGCAAGCCACAGATCCCTTTGTCCATTCGACGGAGAGCCAGACAGGGCTGTGGCACCCTGGAGTAAAGCAGCCCTGCATGTCTATGGTCGAGACGAGGCCTGACTCCCTTGAGGGGGCTCCAGGGGAACCCGAAGACCTATGTCAGCACAGCGAGGAAAGCTCAGGCTCTGGCCTCAGCACCAGAATGGGACTGACGACGTGGTGCCACTGGGGAAGAATCCCCAGATGTGCCTCGCCCCTCGCACGGATACTGGACTCTCCTAGGACCACAGGGGTGGGTCCCTGGGGCCCCATCGTAACTTGAGAGGACCCCTCGGCAACTCGAAATAAAGCAGACACTTCCCTGCAGGCGGGGAGAGGCCCTTGTCCGATGTGGCATCTCTGGACAATGCACCCCTTCCCTCTTAGACCTCAAAAGGCCCCTTCACACCCCTGCTGTGACCCAAGAAGTTCCCTGCCCCACCCGTCCCCACTCAAGAGGAACCCCGAGGGTCCCGTCAAGACTCAAGACGAGCCCTGTTTTCCCCTGCTGAGCTCCAGATGAGGGGCCCTTTGCCTGCTCAATCGGGAAAGGTTTAGCAGTGTTCCCCTCGCATGTCAAGAGGAGGTGCTCGCACCTGGAGAGTTGGGAGGAGTCTCACAGTTTGGGCCATCATTCCCCAAGACCCCCAAATGCCTCGTCCACTCCAGATGAACCTGACTACCCTGCACTGCCTCGACTGTCACCCCGAGGCTCGACTCCGGCACACTGGAACATGTGACAGTCCTGGGGTACCTCGAGGGCAAGCCACTGATCCCTGCATCTGCTCGACAGGGACATAGACACTGTTGCTGCAGTTGGAGAGGAAAGCGGCTGTGCACGTCTCCAGGCAAGACAAGGCCCGACTCCCCTGTGGGGGCTCCAGGGGAACCCCAAGACCTATATCAGCATGGGCGAGGCAAGCACAGGCTCAGGCCTCAGCACCAGATGAGGACTGAGATCCCGGCAACGTCTGGGAGGAAGCCCCAGAGGCGCATTGCAACTCGCACTGAGAATGGCCTCTCCTGAGGATACAGGGGCGGGTCCCTTGGGTCGCCTTCGTAACTCGAGAGGACACAGCCACAGCTCGAGAAAAGCCAGAAGCTTCTCCCCTGCAGGGAGGGTGAGTCCCTTGTCTGCTGCAGCATCTCAGGGGAAATAACCCCTTCACTCTTGGACCTCGAAAGGCTGCTTCATACCCTTGTTGTGACCTAGGAAGTTCCCCACCCCACCCGTCCCCACTCGAGAGGAACCCCAAGGGTCCCGCCGTGACTCAAGAGGAGCCCTGTTTTCCCCTTCTGAGCTCCAGATGAGGGGCCCTTTCCCTCCTCCATCAGGAAAGGTTTTCTGGCACTCCACTGGCATCCCAAGAGGTGGGCTTTCATCAGCAGAGTCAGGAGGAGCCTCAGGTGTCCGACCACCCCTCCCCAAGATCCCCAAATGCCTCGTCCACTCCAGATGAACATGACTGCCCTGCACTGTCTCGACTGTCACCCCAAGGCTCGACTCCCGACACACTTGCAAGTGTGACAGCCTGGGGTACCTCGATGGNCCTGGAGTAAAGCAGCCCTGCATGTCTATGGTCGAGACGAGGCCTGACTCCCTTGAGGGGGCTCCAGGGGAACCCGAAGACCTATGTCAGCACAGCGAGGAAAGCTCAGGCTCTGGCCTCAGCACCAGAATGGGACTGACGACGTGGTGCCACTGGGGAAGAATCCCCAGATGTGCCTCGCCCCTCGCACGGATACTGGACTCTCCTAGGACCACAGGGGTGGGTCCCTGGGGCCCCATCGTAACTTGAGAGGACCCCTCGGCAACTCAAAATAAAGCAGACACTTCCCTGCAGGCGGGGAGAGGCCCTTGTCCGATGTGGCATCTCTGGACAATGCACCCCTTCCCTCTTAGACCTCAAAAGGCCCCTTCACACCCCTGCTGTGACCCAAGAAGTTCCCTGCCCCACCCGTCCCCACTCAAGAGGAACCCCGAGGGTCCCGTCAAGACTCAAGACGAGCCCTGTTTTCCCCTGCTGAGCTCCAGATGAGGGGCCCTTTGCCTGCTCAATCGGGAAAGGTTTAGCAGTGTTCCCCTCGCATGTCAAGAGGAGGTGCTCGCACCTGGAGAGTTGGGAGGAGTCTCACAGTTTGGGCCATCATTCCCCAAGACCCCCAAATGCCTCGTCCACTCCAGATGAACCTGACTACCCTGCACTGCCTCGACTGTCACCCCGAGGCTCGACTCCGGCACACTGGAACATGTGACAGTCCTGGGGTACCTCGAGGGCAAGCCACTGATCCCTGCATCTGCTCGACAGGGACATAGACACTGTTGCTGCAGTTGGAGAGGAAAGCGGCTGTGCACGTCTCCAGGCAAGACAAGGCCCGACTCCCCTGTGGGGGCTCCAGGGGAACCCCAAGACCTATATCAGCATGGGCGAGGCAAGCACAGGCTCAGGCCTCAGCACCAGATGAGGACTGAGATCCCGGCAACGTCTGGGAGGAAGCCCCAGAGGCGCATTGCAACTCGCACTGAGAATGGCCTCTCCTGAGGATACAGGGGCGGGTCCCTTGGGTCGCCTTCGTAACTCGAGAGGACACAGCCACAGCTCGAGAAAAGCCAGAAGCTTCTCCCCTGCAGGGAGGGTGAGTCCCTTGTCTGCTGCAGCATCTCAGGGGAAATAACCCCTTCACTCTTGGACCTCGAAAGGCTGCTTCATACCCTTGTTGTGACCTAGGAAGTTCCCCACCCCACCCGTCCCCACTCGAGAGGAACCCCAAGGGTCCCGCCGTGACTCAAGAGGAGCCCTGTTTTCCCCTTCTGAGCTCCAGATGAGGGGCCCTTTCCCTCCTCCATCAGGAAAGGTTTTCTGGCACTCCACTGGCATCCCAAGAGGTGGGCTTTCATCAGCAGAGTGAGGAGGAGCCTCAGGTGTCCGACCACCCCTCCCCAAGATCCCCAAATGCCTCGTCCACTCCAGATGAACATGACTGCCCTGCACTGTCTCGACTGTCACCCCAAGGCTCGACTCCCGACACACTTGCAAGTGTGACAGCCTGGGGTACCTCGATGGCAAGCCACAGATCCCTGTGTCCACTTGACAGGGAGCCAGTCATTGCCGCTGCAGTTGGGGAAGAAAGAGGCCATTCAGGTCTCCAGGCGAGACGAGGCCTGACTCCCCTGTGGGGTCTCCAGAGTAACCTCAAGACCTATGAAAGCATGCGCGAGGAAATCTCAGGCTCCGACCTCAGCACCAGACGAGGACTGAGGACACGGCGACGTCTGGGGAGGAATTCCCAGAGCCGCCTGGCAACTCCCACTGAGAATGTCCTCTCCTGAGGATACAGGGGCGGGTCCCTGGGGTTCCCGTCTTAACTCGAGAGGACCCCGCCACAACTTGAGAAAAACCAGAAGCTTCTCCCCAGCAGGCATGGTTTGGCCCTTGTCTGTGTTGGCAACTCAGGGGAATTCACCCTGTCACTCTTGGACCTCGAAAGGCTCCTCCACACCCTTGCTGTGAACCAAGAAGTTCCCCACCCCACCAGTCCTCACTGGAGAAGAACACCAAGGGTCTCGCCACTACTCAAGAGGAGACTCATTTTCCCTTGCTCAGCTCTAGATGAGGGGCCCTTTCCCTGCTCCATCGGGAAAGGATTCCCAGCGCTCTCCTCAAATCTCGAGGAGGCAGTCAAAACAGGAGAGTCGGGAGGACCCTCAGATGTCGGGCCATCATTCCCCAATGCCCCCAAATGCCTCGTCCACTCCAGATGAACCCTAGTGCCCTGAATTGCCTGGACTGTCACCCCCAGGCTGGACTACCGATACACTGGCACGTGTGACAGCCCTGGGGTACCTTGAGAGCAAGCCACAGATCCCTGTGTCCGCAAGACAGGGAGCCGGACACTGCAGCTGCAGCTGGGGAGGAAAGTGGCCGTGCACGTCTCCAGGCGAGATGACGCCTGACTCCACGGTTGGGGCTCCAGGGGAACCCCACGACCTATGTCAGCATGGGCAAGGCAAGCTCAGGCTCCGGCCTTAGCACCAGACGAAGACTGAGCACCCGGCGATGACAGGGGAGGTATCCCCAGAGGCACCTCCCAACTAACACGGACACTGGCCTCTCCTTAGAGCACAGGGGCAGGTCTCAGGGTTCCCTGTTCTAACTCGAGAGGATCCCACCACAAGTCGAGAAAAACCAGAAGAATCTCCGCTGGAGGCAGGGTGAGGCCCTTGTCTGCTTCTGTGTCTTGGGGGAAATCACCTCTTTACTCTTGGACCTCAAAAGGATCCTTTACACCCTTGCTGTGACCTAAGAAGTTCCGTGTCCTACCCATCCCCACTAAAGAGGAATACCGAGCGGCCCAGGGTGACTCAAGAAGAGCCCCGTTTTCCTTTTCCCCTGCTCAGCTCCAGATGAGGGGCCCTTTCCCTCCTCATTAGGGAAATGATTCCCGTCACTCCCCTCGCATTCAAAGAGGAGGCACTCTCACCAGGAGAGTGGGGAGGTGCCTCAGGGGTCGGGCCACCATAACCCAATATCCCCAAATGCCTCGTCCAGTCCAGATGAACCTGATTGACATGCACTGCCTCGACTGTCACCCCGAGGTTTGACTCCCGACACACTGGCACATGTGACAACCTGGGGTACCTCGAGGACTAGCCACAGAATCCTGTGTCCCCTAGAAGGGGAACCGCACACTGCTGATGCAGCTGGGGAGAAAAGCGGCCTTGCACTTTTCCAGATGAGAGGTGGCCTGACTCTCCTGTGTGGGCTCCAGGGCAACCCCAAGACCTATATCAACATGGGCGATGAAAGCTCTGGCTCTGGCCTCAGCACCAGAGAAGGACTGAGCACACGGCGATGACTGGGGATGAATCCCTAGAGGCGCCTGGCAACTCACATGGAGACTGGCCTCTCCTGAGGCCACAGGACCAGGTTCCTGGGGTCCCCATTGTAACTCGAGAGGACCCCTCCGCCACTCAAGAAAATCCAGAAGCTTCTCCACAACAGGCGGTGTGAGGCCCTTTTCCGTTCTGGCATCCCGGGGGAAATCACCCCTTTCTCTTGGGCCTCGAAAGGCTCCTTCACTCCTTGCTGTGACCCAAGAAGTTCCCCACCCCACCAGTCCCCACTCGAGAGGAACACAAAGTGTCATGCCACGAATCAAGAGGAGCCTTGCTTTGCTCTGCTCAGCTCCAGATGAGGGGCCCTTTCCCAACTCCAAGAGGAAATGGTTCCTGGTGTTCCCCTCACATTCCAAGTGGAGGTGCTCACACCAGAAGAGTCTGGAGGTGCCTCAGGGTTCTTGCCACCATTCCCCAAATCCCTGAATGCCTTGTCAACTCCAGATGAAACTGACTACCTTGCACTGCCTCGGTTGTCTGCTCAAGGCTCGACTCCTGACACACTGGCACGTGTGACAGCCTTGGGGTACCTCGAAGGCAAGCCACACATCCTTGGGTCCACTCGACAGGTAATCGGGCACTGCTGCTTCAGCTGGGGATGACACTGTTCCAGCGTGTCTCCTGGCGAGATGAGTCCTGACTCCCCCGTGGGTGCTCTTGGGAACCCCAAGACCTATGTCAGCATGGGCGAGGCAAGATCAGGCTCCGACCTCACCACCAGATGATGACTGAGGAATCGGTGATGACTGGAGAGCAATCCCCAGAGGTGCCTCGCAACTCGCATGGAGACTGGCCTCTGCTGAGTCCACAGGGGCGGGTCCCTGGCATCCCCGTCATAACTCAAGAGAACACCGCCCCAACTCGAGAAAAACTAGAAGCTTCCCCCCTGCAGGCAGGTTGAGGCCCTTGTCTGCTGTGGTGTCTCGGGGGAAATCACCCCTTTCCTCCTGGACCTCGAAATGCTCCTTCACACACTTGCTGTGAACCAAGACGTTCCCCACCCCACCAGTCCTCACATGAGGGGAGCACCGAGGGTCCTGCCTCAACTCAAGTGTAGCCGTGTTTTCCCCTGCTCAGCTCCAGATGAGGAGACCTTTTCCTGCTCCGTCTGGAAAGGGTTTCTGCTGCTGCCCTCGCTTTCGTATAGGAAATGCTCGCACCATGAAAGCTGGGAGGAGCCTCAGGGGTCACGATACCATGCCCCAAGACTCCCCAAATCCTTTTCCACTCCAGATGAACTTGACTGCACAGCACTGCATCGGCTGTAACCCGAGGCTTCACTCCAGACACACTGGCACGTGGTACAACCTGGGGTACCTCGAGTGCTAGCCACAGATCCCTGTGTCCCCTAGAAGGGGAGCCAGACACTGCTGCTACAGCTGGGGAAAAAAGCGGCCATGCATGTCTCCAGGCGAGAGGAGGACTGACTCACCTGTGTGGGCTCCAGGGGAACCCCAAGACCTGTGTCAGCCCAGGCGATGCAGCTCTGGCTCTGGCCTCAGCACCAGACGAGGACTGAGGACCCAGCGATGACTAGGGAGGAATCCCCAGAGGCGCCTGGCAACTCAAACGGAGACTGGCCTCTCCTGAGGCCACAGGGCTGGGTCCCTGGTGTTGCCACTGTTACTCAAGAGGACCCTGCTGCAACTCGAGAAAATCCAGAAGCTTCTCCCCAGCAGGTGGTGTGAGGCCCTTTTCCGCTGTGGCGTCTTTGGGGAAATCACACCTTCCTCTTGAGCCTCGAAAGGCTCCTTCACTCCTTGCTGTGACACAAGAAGTTCCCCACTCCAATGGTCTCCACTCGAGAGGAACACAGAATGTCATGCCGCGACTCAAGAGGAGTCCAGCTTTGCCCTGCTCAGCTCCAGATGAGGGACCCTTTCCCTGTTCCATCAGGAAATGGTTCCTGTCGTTCCTCTGGCATCCCAAGTGGAGGCACTCGCACCAGGGGAGTCAGGAGATGCCTCAGGGTTCTTGCCACCATTCCCCAAAATCCCCAAATGCCTCGTCCACTCCAGATGAAACTGACTACCCTACACTGCCTCGATTGTCTGCTCAAGGCTCGACTCCCGACAAACTGGCACATGTGACAGCCTTGGGGTACCTCGAGGGCAAGCTAGACATCCCTATGTCCACTCAACAGGTTTTCGGACACTGCTGCTGCATCTGGGGATGAAAGCGTCCCCGTGCGTCTCCTGGCGAGATGAGGCCGGAGTCACCTGTGGGTGCTCTGGGGAATCCCAAGACCAAAGTCATCTCGCGCGAGGCAAGATCTGGTTCTGACCTCACCACCAGATGATGACTGAGGACATGGAGATGACTGACGAGGAATCCCCAGACAGGCCACGCAACTCACACGGAGACTGGCTTCTCCTGAGGCCACAGGGTCGGGTCCTTGGGTTCCCCGTCGTAACTTGAGAGGATCCCACTGCAAGTCGAGAAAAACCAGAAGATTCTCCACTGGAGGTGGGGTGAGGCCCTTGTCCTCTTCAGCGTCTTGTGGGAAGTCACCTCTTCTCTCTTGGACCTTGAAAGGCTCCTATATACCCTTGCTGTGACCCAAGAAGATCCAGTTCATACCCGTCCCCACTAAAGAGGAACCCCGAGCGGACCAGGGCGTCTCATGATGAGACCCATTTTCCCCTGCTCAGCTCCAGATAAGGGGCCCTTTCCCTCCTCGTTAGGGAAATGATTCCCGTCTCTCCCTTCACATTGAAAGAGGAGGGGCTCACACCAGGAGAGTGGGGAGGTGCCTCAGGGGTCAGGCCACCATACCCCAAGAACCCCGAATGCTGCGTCCAGTCCAGACGAACCTGATTGACCTGCACTGCACCGACGGTCACCCCGAGGCTTGACTCCCGACACACTTGCAAGTGTGACAACTTGGGGTACCTCGATGACTAGCCACAGATCCCTGTGTCCCCTAGAAGGGGAGCCAGACACTGCTGTTGCAGCTGGGGAGGAAAGCGGCCGTGCACTTCCCCAGGTGAGAGGAGGACTGACTCCCCTGTGTGGGCTGCAAGGGAAACCCAAGATCTATGTCAGCACGGGTGAAGCATGTTCTGGCTGTGGCCTCAGCAGCAGAGGAGGACTGAGGACACGGCGACATCTGGCGAGGAATCCCCAGAGGGGCCACCCAACTCGCACGGAGATTGGTCTCTCCTGAGGCCTCAGGAGCGGGTCCCTGGGATTCCCGTCTTAATTCAGGAGGATCCCGCTGCCACACGAGAACAAACAGAAGCCTCTCCTCTGCAAGCATGGTGAGGCTGTCTGCTGTGGTGTCTCACTCGAGGGGAGCCCCAAGGTCTTTCCTCAAATCAAGTGTTGCCCCGTTTTCCCCTGCTGAACTCCAGATGATGAGGCCTTTCCCTGCTCTGTCTGGAAAGAGTTGCCGGTGCTCCCCTCACTTCTGAAAGGAAATGTTCGCACCACGAAAGTTGGGAGGAGCCTCAGGGGTCAGGCCACCATTTCCCAAGACTGCCAAAATCCTCTTCCAATCTAGAAGAACTTAACTGCGCTGTACTGCCTCGGCTGTCACCCGAGGCTTGACTTCAGACACACTGGCATGTGTGACAACCTGAGGTACCTCGAGGGCTAGCCACAGATTCCTGTGTCCCTTCAAAGGGGAAGCAGAAACAGCTGCTGCAGCTGGGGAGGAAAGTGGCCATGCCGGTCTCCAGGCGAGAGGTGGACTGACTCCCCTGTGTGGGCTCCAGGGGAACCCCAAGACCTATGTCAGCAAGGGCGATGCAAGCTCTGGCTCTGGCCTCTGCTCCAGATGAGGACTGAGGATCCGGCTACGACTGGGTAGGAATCTCCAGAGGCGCGTGGCAAGTCACACGGAGATTGGCCTCTCCTGAGGCCACAGTGGCGGGTCCATGGGGTACCCATTGTACCTCGAGAGGACCCCGCCGGCACTCGAGAAAATCCAGAAGCTTCTCCCCAGCAGGTGGTGTGAGGCCCTTGTCCACTCTGGTGTCTCGGGGGAAATCACCCCTTCCTCTTGGGCCTCGAAATGCTCCTTCACTCCTTGCTGTGACCCAAGAAGTTCCCCACCCCACCAGTCCCCACGCGAGAGGAACACAGAGTGTCACACCATGACACAAAAGGAGCCCTGCTTTGTCCTGCTCAGCTCCAAATGAGTGGCCCTTTCCCTGCCCCATCAGGAAAGGGTTCCCCGCATTCCGCTCCCATCCCAGATCTAGGCGCTTGCACCAGGAAAGTCGGGAGGTGCCTCAGGGTTCTTGCCACCATTCCCCCAAATTCCCAAATGCCTCGTCCACTCCAGATGAACCTGAATACCCTGCACTTCCTCAATTGTCTGCTCAAGGATCGACTCCCGACAAACTGACACATGTGACAGCCTTGGGGTACCTCGAGAGAAAGCCACACATCCTTGTGACCGCTCGACAGGTATTTGGACACTGCTGCTGCAGCGGGGGATGAAAGTGACCCAGAGCGTCTCGTGGCGAGATGAGGCCTGACTCCCCTGTGGGAGATCTGGGGAACCCCAAGACCTATGTAAGCACGGGCGAGGCAAGATCAGGCTCCGGCCTCACCACGAGAGGATGACTGAGGAACTGGCAATGACTGGGGAGCAATTCCCAGAAGCTGCTCGCAACTCGCACGGAGAAAGGCCTCTGCTGAGACCACAAGGGCCGATCCCTGGCGTCCCTGTCGTAACTCGAGAGGACACCACTGCAACTCGAGAAAAACTAGAAGCTTCCCCCCTGCAGGCGGGGTGAGGCCCTTGTCCACTGTGGCGTCTCGGGGGAAATCACCCCTTTCCTCCTGGAGCTCAAAAGGCTCCTTCACACCCTTGCTGTGAACCACGAAGTTCCCTGTCCCACCAGTCCCCACTCGAGAAGAATGGGGAGTGTCCCGCCCTGACTCAAGAGGAGACTCGATTTCCCATGCTCACCCTAGATGAGGGGCCGTTTCCCTGCTCCATTGGGAAAAGATTCCTGGTGCTCTCCTTGAATGGAAAGAGGAGGTACTCAAAACAGGAGAGTCGGGAGAAGCCTCAGGTGTCGGGCCACAATTCCCCAGTGCCCCCAAATGCCTCGTCCACTCCAGATGAACCCAACTGCCCTGCACTGCCTCGACTGTCACCCCGAAGCTGGAATATCGACACACTGGCATGTGTGCCAGCCCTGGGGTACCTCCAGAGCAATCCACAGGTCCTTGTGTCTGCAAGATGGGGAGCCGGACACTGCAGCTGCAGCTGGGGAGAAAAGCGGCCATGCACGTCTCCAGGGGAGATGACGCCTGACTCCACGGTTGGGGCTCCAGGGGAACCCCAAGAACTATGTCAGCATGGGCGATGCAAGCTCAGGCTCCGGCCTCAGCACCAGACAAGGACTGAGGACCCAGCGATGACTGGACAGGTATCCCCAGAGGCGCCTGGAAACTCTCACAGAGACTGGCGTCTCCTGAGGCCACAGGGGCCAGTCCCTGGGGTCCCCGTTGTAACTCGAGAGGACCCCGCTGCAACTCGAGAAAATCCAGATGCTTCTCCCCAGCACACGGTTTGAGGCCCTTGTCTGCTGTGGTGTCTCTGGGGAAATCATACCTTCCTCTTGAGCCTCAAAAGGCTCCTTCACTCCTTGCTGTGACACAAGAAGTTCCCCAACCCACAGATCCCCACTCGAGAGGAACACAGAGTGTCATGCCATGACTCAAGAGGAGCCCAGCTTTGCCCTGCTCAGCTCCAGATGAGGGGCCCTTTCCCTGTTTCATCGGGAAAGGGTTCCTGTCGTTCCTCTCGCATTCCAAGTGGAGGCGCTCACACCAGGAGAGTCGGGAGGTGCCTCAGGGTTCTTGTCACCATTCCCCAAAATCCCCAAATGCCTCGTCCACTCCAGATGAAACTGACTACCCTGCACTGCCTCGACTTTCTGCTCAAGGCTCGACTCCTGACAAACTGGCACGTGTGACAGCCTTGGGGTACCTCGAGGGCAAACCAATTATCCCTGTGTTCGCTCGACAGGTATTCGGACACTGCTGCTGCATCTGGGGATGAAAGCGTCCCAGCGCGTTTCCTGGCGAAACAAGGCCCAACTTACCAGTGGGGGCTCTGGGTAACCCCAAGACCAAAGTCAGCTCGTACGAGGCAAGATCAGGTTCCGACCTCACCAGACGATGACTGAGGACATGTAGATGACTGGCAAGCAATCCCCAGAGGGGCCACGCAACTCGCATGGAGACTGGCCTCTCCTGAGGCCACAGGGGCGGGTCCCTGGGTTCTCCGTCGTAACTCGAGCGGATCCGCTGCAAGTCGAGAAAAACCAGAAGATTCTCCGCTGGAGGCGGGGTGAGGCCCTTGTCCGCTTTGGCATCTTGTGGAAAATCACTTCTTCCCTCTTGCACCTCGAAAGACTCTTTTATACCCTTGCTGTGGCCCAAGAAGTTCCGTGCCCTACCCATCCCCATAAGGAGGAACCCCGAGCGGACCACGGCCACTCAAATGGAGCCCCGTTTTCACCTGCTCAGCTCGAGATTAGGGGCCCTTTCCCGCCTCATTAGGGAAATGATTCCCGTCGCTCCCCTCACATCGAATGAGGTGGCGCTCGCACTAGGAGAGTGGGGAGGTGCCTCAGGGGTCGGGCCACCATACCCAAAGAACCCCAAATGCCGCATCCAGTCCAGATGAACCTGATTGACCTGCACTGCCTCGACGGTCACCCCGAGGCTTGCCTCCCGACACACTGGCAAGAGTGACAACCTGGGGTACCTTGAGGGTTAGCCACAGATCCCTGTGTCCACTAGAAGGGGAGCTGCACACTGCTGCTGCAGCTGGGGAGAAAAGCGGCCATGAATGTCTCCAGGCGAGAGGAGGACTGACTCCCCTGTGTGGGCTACAGGGGAACCCCAAGACCTATGTCAGCAGGGGCGATGGAAGCTCTAGCTCTGCCCTCTGCTCCAGACAAGGACTGAAGACCCGGCTACGACTGGGTAGGAATCTCCAGAGGCACGTGGAAAGTCACACGGAGATTGGCCTCTCCTGAGGCCACAGTGGCGGGTCCATGGGGTACCCACTGTAATTCGAGAGGACCCTGCCCTCACCCAAGAAAATCCAGAAGCTTCTCCTGAGCAGGCGGTATGAGGCCCTTGTCCACTCTAGCATCTCGGGGGAAATCACCCCTTCCTCTTGGGCCTTGAAAGGCTCCTTCACTCCTTGTTGTGACCCAAGAAGTTCCCCATCCCACCTGTCCCCACTCGAGAGGAACACAGAGTGTCACGCCATGACACAAGTGGAGCCCTGCTTTGCTCTGCTCAGCTCCAGATGAGGGGCCCTTTCCCTGCCCCATCAGGAAAGGGTTCCCCGCATTCACCTCGCATTCCAAATGGAGGCGCTCACACCAGGAGAGTCGGGAGGCACCTCAGGGTTCTTGACACCATTACCCAAAATCCCCAAATGCCTCGTCCACTCCAGATGAACCTGAATCCCCTGCACTTCCTCGATTGTCTGCTCAAGGCTCGACTCCCGACAAACTTGCACGTGTGAAAGCCTTGGGGTACCTCGAGGGCAAGCCACACATCCCCGTGTCTGCTCGACAGGTATTTGGACACTGCTGCTGCCGCTGGGGATGAAAGTGACCCAGCGCGTCTCATGGCGAGATGAGGCTTGACTCCCCTGTGGGAGATCTGGCGAACCCCAAGACCTATGTAACCATGGGCGAGGCAAGATCAGGCTCCGGCCTCACCANATTCATGGCGAGATGAGGCTTGACTTCCCTGTGGGAGATCTGGCGAACCCCAAGACCTATGTAACCATGGGCGAGGCAAGATCAGGCTCCGGCCTCACCAACAGAGAGTGACTGAGGAACCAGTGATGACTGGGGAGCAATCCCCAGAAGCCCCTTGCAACTCCCACGGAGACTGGCCTCTGCTGAGACCACAAGGGGCAGATCCCTGCCGTCCCTGTCGTAACTCGAGAGGACACCGCTGCAACTTGAGAAAAACTAGAAGCTTCCCCCCTGCAGGCGGGGTGAGCCCTTGTCCACTGTGACGTCTCGGGGGAAATCACCCCTTTCTTCCTGGAGCTCAAAAGGCTCCTTCACACCCTTGCTGTGAACCAACAAGTTCCCCGTCCCACCGGTCCCCACTCGAGAGGAACACCGGGGGTCTGCCAGGACTCAAGAGGAGACTCATTTTCCTCTGCTCTGCTCTAGATGAGAGGCCGTTTCCCTGCTCCATCGGGAAAAGATTCCCGGCGCTCTCCTTGAATCGCAAGAGGAGGCACTCAAAACACGAGAGTCGGGAGGAGCCTCAGGTTTTGGGCCACAATTCCCCAATGCCCTCAAATTCCTCGTCCACTCCAGATGAACCCAACTGCCCTACATTTCCTCGATTGTCAGCTCAATGCTCGACGCCTGACAAACTGACATGTGTGACAGCCTTGGGGTACCACGAGGGCAAGCCAGACATCCCTGTGTCCGCTCGACAGGTATTCAGACACTGCTGCTGCCACTGGGGATGAAAGTGACCAAGCGTGTCATGTGGCCAGACGAGGCCTGACTCCCCTGTGTGGGCTCCAGGGGAACCCCAAAACCTATGTCATCATGGGCGAGGTGAGATCAGGCTCTGGCCTCACCACCAGACAATAACTGAGGAACTGGCCATGACTGGGGAGCAATCCCCAGAGGCGCCTCGCAACTCACACGGAGACTGGCCTCTGCTGAGGCCACAGGGGCAGATCCCTGGGGTCCCCATTGTAACTCGAGAGGACACCACCGCAACTCGAGAAAAACTAGACTCTTCCCCCCTGCAGGCGGGGTGAGGCCCTTGTTCACTGTGGCATCTCATGGGAAATCACCCCTTTCCTCCTAGACCTCCAAAGGCTCTTTCACACCCTTGCTGTGAACCAAGTAGTTCCCCGCCCTACCAGTCCGCACTCGAGAGGAACACTGAGGGTGCCACCGCAACTCAGGAGAATACTCATTTTTCCTCCTCAGCTCTAGATGAAAGGTCCTTTCCCTGCTCCATCAGGAAAGGATTCTAGCGCTCTCCTATAATTTCCAGAGGAGCTCAAAACAGGAGAGTCTGGAGGAGCCTCGGGTGTTGGGACTCCATTCCCCAATGCTCCCAAATGCCTTGACCACTCCAGTTGAACCCAACTGCCCTGCATGGCCTCGACTGTCACCCCGAGGCTGGACTACTGACACACTGGCACGTGTGAAAACCTGGGGTACCTCCAGGGCTAGCCACAGTTCCCTGTTTCCCCTAGAAGGGGAACCAGACACTGCTGCTGCAGCTGGAGAGGAGAGCTGCCCTGAATGTTTCCAGGCGAGAGGAGGCCTGACTCCCCTATGTGGGCTCCAGGGGAATCCCAAGACCTATGTCAGCACGGGTGATGCAAGCTCTGGATGCAGCCTCAGCACCAGAAGGGGACTGAGGACTTGACGCCACTGGGGAGGAATTCCCAGATATGCCTCGCCCCTCGCACGGAGCCTGGCCTATCCTGGGGCCACCAGGGCAGATCCCTGTGGTCCCCATCGTAACTGGAGAGGACCCCGCCACAACTCGAGAAAAACCAGAAGCTTCACCCTTGCAGGCGGAGTGAGGTCCTTGTCCATTGTGGCGACCCGGGGGAGAACACCTGTTCCCTCTTGGACCTTGAAATGCTCTTTCACACCCTTGCTGAGATCCAAGAAGTTCCCGCCCCACACGTCCCCACTCGAGAGGACCGCCGAGGGTCCTTCCGTGAATCAAGAAGAGCTTCATTTTCCTATGCTTAGCTCCAGATGAAGGGCCCTTTCCCTGCTCTATTGGGAAAGGGTTCCGGGCTGCTCCCTCGCATCCCAAGAGGAGGCACTCACACCAGGCGAGTCCAGAGAAGCTCAGGCGTTGGGTCACATTTCCGCAAGATCCAGAAAAGCCTAGTCCACTCCAGATGAATCTGACTGTCCTGCACTGCCTCCGCTGAAACCCCGAGGCTCGACTCCGGCACACTGGCACGTGTGATAACCCTGGGGTACCTCGACGTCAAGCCACTGATCACTGTATCCACTCGACAGGGACACAGACACTGTTGCTGCAGTTTGGGGAGGAAAGCGGCTGTGCATGTCCCCAGGAGAGACTAGGCCTGACTCCCCTATGGGGGCTCCAGGGGAACCCCAAGACCTATGTCAGCATGGGCCAGCCAAGCACAGGCTCCGGCCTCAGCACAGATGTGTATAAGAGACAGGGTAAGGCCCTTGTTCACTGTGGCATCTCAGGGGACATCCCCCCTTCCCTCTTGGATCTCAAAAGGCTCCTTCACACACTTGCTGTGACCCAACAAGTTCCCCTCCCCACCCGTCCACACACAAGAGGAACCCCGAGGGTCCTGCCGTGCCTCAAGAGGAGCCCCGTTTTCTGCTGCTCAGCTCGAGATGAGGGGCTCTTTTTCTTCTCCGTCGGGAAAGGGTTCCTGGTACTCCCCTCCCATCCCAAGAGGAGGCACTCACACCAGGAGAGTCGGGAGGATCCTCAGGGGTCGGGCCACCATTCCCCAAAACCCCCAAATGCCTCGTCCAATCCAGAGGCACTTGACTACCCTGCACTGCCTCGACTGTCNTAGTCCACTCCAGATGAATCTGACTGTCCTGCACTGCCTCCGCTGAAACCCCGAGGCTCGACTCCGGCACACTGGCACGTGTGATAACCCTGGGGTACCTCGACGTCAAGCCACTGATCACTGTATCCACTCGACAGGGACACAGACACTGTTGCTGCAGTTTGGGGAGGAAAGCGGCTGTGCATGTCCCCAGGAGAGACTAGGCCTGACTCCCCTATGGGGGCTCCAGGGGAACCCCAAGACCTATGTCAGCATGGGCCAGCCAAGCACAGGCTCCAGCCTCAGCACCAGACGAGGACTGAGGACCCAGTGACATCTCGGAAGGAATCCCCACTGGTGCCTCGCAACTCGCATGGAGACTGGCCTCTCCTGAGGCCACAGCTGCGGGTCCCTGAGGTCCCTGTTGTAACTTGAGAGGACCCTGCCGCAACTTGAGAAAAACCAGAATCTTCTCCCCTTCAGGGGGAGTGAGTTCCTTGTACGCTGCAGCATCTCGGGGGAAATCACCCCTTCCCTCTTGGACCTCGAAATTCTCCTTCATACCCCTGTTGTGACCTAGGAAGTTCCCGCCCCAACTGTCCCCACTCGAGAGGAACCCCGAGGGTCCTGCCACGACTCAAGAGGAGCCCCGATTTCCCCTGATGAGCTCCAGATGAGGGGCCCTTTCCCTCCTCCATCAGGAAAGGTTTTCTGACACTCCCCTCACATGCCAAGAGGTGGCCTCGCTTCAGGAGTGTCGGGAGGAGCCTCAGGTTTCCGACCAACACTCCCCAAGATCCCCAAATGCCTCGTTCACTCCAGATGAACATGATTGCCCTGCACTGTCTTGACTGTCACCCCGAAGCTCCACTCTCAACACAGTGGCGCGTGAGACAGCCCTGGAGTACCTCAATTGCAAGCCACAGATCCATATGTCTGCTTTCTGGGGAGCTGGACACTGCCGCTGCAAGTGGGGAAGTCAGAGGCCATGCAAGTCTCCAAGCAAGAAGAGTCTTGACTCCCCTGTGGGGGCTCCAGAGTAACCTCAAGACCTATGAAAGCATGAGCGAGGAAATCTCAGGCTCTGACCTCAGCACCAGACGAGGAATGAGGACCCTGCGAGGACTGGGGAGGAATCCCCAGAAGCGCCTCGCAACTCACAATGATAATGGCCTCTCCTGAGGATACAGGAGAGGGTCCCTGGGGTCCCCGTCTTAACTCCAGAGGATCCCGCCGCAACTCGAGAAAAACTGGAAGCTTCTCCCCTGCAGGCATGGTGTGGCCCATGTCCAAAACGGCATCTCAGGTGAATTGACCCTGTCCCCTGTGGACCTTGAAAGGCTACTTCACACCCTTGCTGTGACTCAACAAGTATCCCGACACACCCATCCCCACTCGAGAGGAACCCCAAGGGTCCTGCAAAGTATCACGAGGAGCCACTTTTTCCCCTGCTGAGCTCCAGATGAGGGCCCCTTTCCCTACTCCACCGGGAAAGTTTTCAAGGTGTTCCCCTCGCATCCCAAGAGGTGGTGCTCGCACCTGGAAAGTGGGAAGGAGTCTCACAGTTTCGGCCACTATTCTGCAAGACCCCCAAATGCCTCGTCCACTCAGATGAATCTGACTGCCCTGCACTGCCTCGACTGTAACCCTGAGGCTCGACTCCGGCACACTGGAACCAGTGACAGCCCTACAGTACCTTGAGCGCAAGCCATAGATCCCTGTATCCGCTCAACAGGGACCCGGACACTGTTTCTGCAGTTGGGGAGGAAAGTGGCCATGCAAGTCTCCAGTCGAGATGAAGGCTGACTCCCCTCTGCGGGCTCCAGGGGAAGCCCAATACAAATGTCAGCACGGGTGAGGCAATCTCAGGCTGCAGTCTCAGCACCAGAAAGGGACTGAGGACTTGGCGCCACAGGGGAGGAATCCCCAGATGTACAGCACCCCTCGCTCAGAGACTGGCCTATCATGGGGCCACAGGGGCAGATCCCTGACTCCCCGTCGTAACTCGAGAGGACCCCCCCACAACTCGAGAAAAACCAGAAGCTTCACCCTTGCAGACGGAGTGAGGCCCTTGCCCACTGTGACGTACCGGGGGAAATCACCCCTTCCCTCTTGGACCTCGAAATGCTCTTTCACACCCTTGTTGTGACCCAAGAAGTTCCCCACCCAACACGTCCCCATTCGAGACGAACACTGAGGGACCTGTCGCGACTCAAGAAGACCGCCATTTTCCCATGCTCAGCTCCATATGAGGGGCTGTTTACCTGCTCTATCAGGAAAGGGTTCCTGGCTCCCGCCTCACATCCCAAGAGGAGGCACTCACACCAGGCGAGTCCAGATAAGCCTCAGGCATCGGGTCACATATCCCCAAGACCCCCAAATGCCTCGTCCACTCCAGGCGAACATGACTCCTGCACTGCCTCTATTGTCATCCCGAGGCTCTACTCCAGCACACTGGCACGTGTGATAGCCCTGGGGTATCTCAAAGTCAAGCCGCGATCCCTGTATCTGCTCGACAGGGACCCGGACACTCTTGCTGCAGTTGGGTAGTAAATCGGCTGTGCAGGTCCCCAGGTGAGAGGAGGCCTGACTCCCCTATAGGGGCTCCAGGGGAACCCCAAGACTTATGTCAGCATGGGCCAGCCAAGCACAGGCTCCGGCCTCAGCACCAGACGAGGACTGAGGACCCAGTGACGTCTCAGAAGGAATCCCCACTGGTGCCTCGCAACTCGCATGGAGACTGGCCTCTCCTGAGGCCACAGCGGCGGGTCCCTGGGGTCCCCGTCATAACTTGAAAGGATACTGCCGCAACTTGAGAAAAACCAGAATCTTCTCTCCTTCAGGGAGAGTGAGTCCCTTGTATGCTGCAGCATCTCGGGGGAAATCACCCCTTCCCTCTTGGACCTCGAAATTCTCCTTCATACCCCTGTTGTGACCTAGAAAGTTCCCTGCTCAAACCGTCCCCATTCGAGAGGAACCCTGAGGGTCCCGCCGCGAATCAAGAGGAGCCCCATTTTCCCCTGATGATCTCCAGATGAGGGGCCCTTTCATTCCTCCATCAGGAAAGGTTTTCTGACACTCCCCTCACATCCCAAGAGGTGGCCTCGCATCAGGAGAGTTGGGAGGAGCCTCAGGTGTCCGATCACCATTCCCCAAGATACCCAAATGCCTCGTTCGCTCCAGATGAACATGACTGTCCTGCACTGTCTCAACTGTCACCCCGAGGCTCGACTCCAGCACACTGGCACGTGTGACAGCCCTACAGTACCTCGATGGAAAGCCACAGATCCCTGTCTCTGCTTTACGGGGAGCCGAACACTGCCGCTGCAGGTGGGGAAGAACGAGGCCGTGCAAGTCTTCAGGCGAGAAGAGGTCTGACTACCCTGTGGGAGCTTCTGACTCACCTCAAGACCAATGAAAGCATGAGCGAGGAAATCTCAGGCTTGACCTCAGCACCAGACGAGGACTGAGGACCCAGCGATGACTGGGGAGGAATCCCCAAAGGCACCTCATAACTCGCACTGAGAATGGCCTCTCCTGAGGATACAGGGGCGTGTCCCTGGGGTCCCTGTTGTAATTCGAGTGGAGCCCGTCGCAACTCGAGTAAAAGAGAAAGTTTCTCCCCTGCAGGAGTGGTGTGGCCCTTGTTTGCAATGGCATCTCAGAGGAATTCACCCCGTCCATTGTGGACCTCGAAAGGCTCCTTCACACCCTCGCTGTGACCCAAGATATTCCCTGCCCCATCCGGCCCCACTCGAGAGGAACACCGAAGGTGCCACCAAGATTCAAGAGGAGCCCCGTTTTCCCCTGATGAGCTCCAGTGAGGCGCCCTTTCCCTGCTCCGTTGGGAAAGGTTTCGCTGTGTTCCCCTCTCATCCCAAGAGGAGGTGCTGGCACCTGGAAAGTCGGGAGGAGTCTCCCAGGTTGGGCCACAATTCCCCAAGACCCACAAATGCTTTNCACAGGCTCCGGCCTCAGCACCAGACGAGGACTGAGGACCCAGTGACGTCTCAGAAGGAATCCCCACTGGTGCCTCGCAACTCGCATGGAGACTGGCCTCTCCTGAGGCCACAGCGGCGGGTCCCTGGGGTCCCCGTCATAACTTGAAAGGATACTGCCGCAACTTGAGAAAAACCAGAATCTTCTCTCCTTCAGGGAGAGTGAGTCCCTTGTATGCTGCAGCATCTCGGGGGAAATCACCCCTTCCCTCTTGGACCTCGAAATTCTCCTTCATACCCCTGTTGTGACCTAGAAAGTTCCCTGCTCAAACCGTCCCCATTCGAGAGGAACCCTGAGGGTCCCGCCGCGAATCAAGAGGAGCCCCATTTTCCCCTGATGATCTCCAGATGAGGGGCCCTTTCATTCCTCCATCAGGAAAGGTTTTCTGACACTCCCCTCACATCCCAAGAGGTGGCCTCGCATCAGGAGAGTTGGGAGGAGCCTCAGGTGTCC
Source organism: Raphicerus campestris (assembly GCA_006410735.1). Lineage (NCBI taxonomy): Eukaryota > Metazoa > Chordata > Mammalia > Artiodactyla > Bovidae > Raphicerus > Raphicerus campestris. The sequence goes on from SJYW01008330.1 coordinate 1,884,712, forward strand.
GATCACCATTCCCCAAGATACCCAAATGCCTCGTTCGCTCCAGATGAACATGACTGTCCTGCACTGTCTCAACTGTCACCCCGAGGCTCGACTCCAGCACACTGGCACGTGTGACAGCCCTACAGTACCTCGATGGAAAGCCACAGATCCCTGTCTCTGCTTTACGGGGAGCCGAACACTGCCGCTGCAGGTGGGGAAGAACGAGGCCGTGCAAGTCTTCAGGCGAGAAGAGGTCTGACTACCGTGTGGGAGCTTCTGACTCACCTCAAGACCAATGAAAGCATGAGCGAGGAAATCTCAGGCTTGACCTCAGCACCAGACGAGGACTGAGGACCCAGCGATGACTGGGGAGGAATCCCCAAAGGCACCTCATAACTCGCACTGAGAATGGCCTCTCCTGAGGATACAGGGGCGTGTCCCTGGGGTCCCTGTTGTAATTCGAGTGGAGCCCGTCGCAACTCGAGTAAAAGAGAAAGTTTCTCCCCTGCAGGAGTGGTGTGGCCCTTGTTTGCAATGGCATCTCAGAGGAATTCACCCCGTCCATTGTGGACCTCGAAAGGCTCCTTCACACCCTCGCTGTGACCCAAGATATTCCCTGCCCCATCCGGCCCCACTCGAGAGGAACACCGAAGGTGCCACCAAGATTCAAGAGGAGCCCCGTTTTCCCCTGATGAGCTCCAGTGAGGCGCCCTTTCCCTGCTCCGTTGGGAAAGGTTTCGCTGTGTTCCCCTCTCATCCCAAGAGGAGGTGCTGGCACCTGGAAAGTCGGGAGGAGTCTCCCAGGTTGGGCCACAATTCCCCAAGACCCACAAATGCTTCCTCCACTTCACATGAACCTGACTGCCCAGCACTGCCTCGACTGTAACACCAAGGCTCGACTCCGGCACACTGGCACGTGTGACAGCCCTAGGGTACCTCAACCACAAGCCATAGATCCCTCTTTCCACTCGACAGGGACCCGGACACTGTTGCTGCAGTTGGGAAGGAAAGCGGCCATGCAAGTCTACAATCTAGACGAGGTCTGACTCCCCTCTGCGGGCTCCAGGGGAAGCCCAATACAAATGTCAGCACGGGCGAGGCAATCTCAGGCTGCAGCCTCAGCACCAGAAGGGGACTGAGGACTTGGTACCACTGGGGAGGAATCCCCAGATGTGCCTCATCCCTCGCACGGAGTCTGGCCTATCCTGGGGCCACAGAGTGGGTCCCTGGGGTCCCCCGTCATAACTCGAGAGGACCCCGCCACAACTCGAGAAAAACCAGAAGCTTCACCCTTACAGGCAGAGTGAGGCCCTTGTCTGCTGTGGCATCCAGGGGGAAATCATCCGTTCGCTCTTGGACCTCGAAATGCTCTTTCACACCCTTGCTGTGATCCAAGAAGTTCCTCGCCCCACACGTCCCTACTTGAGAGGAACGCCGAGGGTCCTGCCGCGACTCAATAGGAGCTCCATTTTTCCATGCTCAGCTCCAGATGAGGGGCCCTTTCCCCGCTCCATCGGGAAATGGTTCCCGGCTCTCCCCTCACATACCAAGAGGAGGCAATCACACCAGGCGAGTCCAGAGAAGCCTCAGGCGTCGGGTCACATATCCCCAAGACACCCGAATGCCTAGTTCACTCCAGATGAATCTGACTGTCCTGCACTGCCTCGACTGTCACCCCGAGGCTCTACTCAGGCACACTAGCACGTGTGATAGCCCTGGGGTACCTCGAGGTCAAGCCACTGATCCCTATATCTGCTCGACAGGGACCCGGACATTGTTGCTGCAGTTGGGGAGGAAAACGGCTGTGCACATCCCCAGGCAAGACGAGGCCTGACTCCCCTATGGGGGCTCCAGGGGAACCACAAGACCTATGTCAGCATGGGCAAGGCAAGCATAGGCTCCAGCCTCAGCACCAGACGAGGACTGAGGACCCAGAGACGTCTCGGGAGGTATCCCCACAGATGCCTCACAACTGGGTTGGAGACTGGTTCTCCTGAGGCCACAGGGGTGGGCCCCTGGGGTCCCCGTCGTAACTCGAGAGGACCCTACTGCAACTCGAGAAAACCAGAAGCTTCTCCCCTGCAGGGAGAGTGAGTCCCTCGTCCACTGCAGCATCTCGGGGGAATTCACCCCTTCCATCTTGGACCTCGAAAGGCTCCTTCACACACTTGCTTTGACCCAAGAAGTTCCCCGTCCTACCCCTCCCCACATGAGAGGAACCCTGAGGGTCCCGCCAAGACTCAAGAGGAGCCCCGTTTTCCCCTGCTGAGCTCCAGATGAGGGGCCTTTCCCTGCTCTGTCGGGAAAGGTTTTGCGGTGTTCCCCTTACTTCCCAAGAGGAGGTGCTGGAACCTGGAAAGTCGGGAGGAGTGTCCCAGCTTCAGCCACCATTCCCCAAGACCCCCAAATGCCTCGTCCACTTCAGATGAACCTGACTGCCCTCCACTGCCTCGACATTAACCCCGAGGCTCGACTCTGGCACACTGGCACGTGTGACAGCCCTCGGGTACCTCGACCACAAGCCATAGATCCCTGTATCCGCTCGACAGGGACCCGGACACTGTTACTGCAGTTGGGAAGTTAAGCGGCCATGCATCTCTCCAGTCGAGACTAGGCCTGACTCCCCTCTGCGGGCTCCAGAGGAAGCCCAATACAAATGTCAGCACGGGCGAGGCAATCTCAGGCTGCAGCCTCAGCACCAGAAGGGGACTGAGGACTTGGCGCCATTGGGGAGGAATCCCCAGATGTGCCTCGCCCCTCGCATGGAGACTGGCCTATCCTGGAGCCACAGGGGCGGATCCCTGTGGTCCCCGTCGTAACTCAACAGGATCCAGCCACAACTCGAGGAAAACCAGAAGCTTCACCCTTGCATGCAGAGTGAGTCCCTTGNGCCCCTCGCATGGAGACTGGCCTATCCTGGAGCCACAGGGGCGGATCCCTGTGGTCCCCGTCGTAACTCAACAGGACCCAGCCACAACTCGAGGAAAACCAGAAGCTTCACCCTTGCATGCAGAGTGAGTCCCTTGTCCGCTGCGGCGTCCTGGGAAAAATCACCCGATCCCTCTTGGACCTCGAACTGCTCTTTCACACCCCTGCTGTGACCCAAGAAGTTCCCCGTCCCACACGTCCCCACTCAAGAGGACCACCGAGGGTCCCGCCGGGACTCAAGAGGACCTCCATTTTCCCATGCTCAGCTCCAGATGAGGGGCCGTTTCCCTCTTCTATTGGGAAAGGGTTCCCGGCTCACCCCTCGCATCCCAAGAGGAGGCACTCACACCAGGGGTGTCCAGAGAAGCCTCAGGCGTCAGGTCACATTTCTGCAAGACCCCCAAATGTCTAGTCCACTCCAGATGAATCTGACTG
>SJYW01008332.1:0-15109 GCA_006410735.1 Raphicerus campestris
TGGCAACCCACTCCAGTGTTCTTGCTTGGAGAATCCCAGGGATGGGGGAGCCTGGTGGGCTGCCGTCTATGGGGTTGCAGATTCAGACATGACTGAAGCAACTTAGCAGCAGCATAGAGGCATCATAAGCTACCCACTCCAGTATTCCTGGGCTTCCCTTGTGGCTCAGCTGGTAAAGAATCTGCCTGCAGTACAGGAGACTTGAGTTCAATCCCTGGGTTGGGAAGATCCCCTGGAGAAGGGAAAGGCTACCCACTTCAGTATTCTGGCCTGGAGAATTCCACGGACTCTATAGTCCATGGGGTCACAACTGAGCAACTTTCATAGAGGGATGAAGGCATGGTGTGTCAGGTGAAAACAACTGGTTCTGAGTAGCTGCAGGGTAGTAAAGAAGCTTGAGGAAAGTTGCAAAGCTGATATCTACTCATTCACTTTTCATTCTACAGATAGTAAGTATCCTCCAAGTGCCGTACAGCACTGTTGTACATAACGATGGTTGTGAGATGATAATAAAAGTGAGGTCAGTAATAATAATGATGAAAATAAAAGTGTGGTTTAATTCCAAGGATTTGGTGTCTTGAATTTAGTGTTCATTCCTCACGGAATCAGATAATCCAGATAAATATTCTATCCTTCTTTTATTAAAAAAATATTCAGTAAGCTCTTTGTATGTGCTCAGCACTGTTCTATGAACTAGGAATATAACAGCGACCAAGGATTGAGGTCTAGGCTATCATAGAGTTGTCATTGCTTATGGGGGAGGCAGATAATAAACAAATGAATACATGCCTTTCAGATAATGATGTGACACAAAGGAAGTAAAAGAAGGCAACATGACAGAAAATAACTGAAGGGGGACATCATTAGATAGGTGGCACAAAGGACACCTTACTGAGGAAGTGACATTTGAGCTGAATGAACTGTTAGCTGCGGGGAGAGCTGAGGGAACATCCCAAGCAGGAGAAATCTCCATGGCAAAGACCCTGTGGCGTGTATAGGCAGCCTAGGGACAGAAAAAGCTACTAGAACCTAGCAGGCACTGGGAGGATGGTCTATAGTCAGAGGGCAGGCAGAGGCCAGGTCAGGGAAGGGTGTTCAAAATATGGCAAAGGGCTTAGATTTTACTCTAAATGCAATGGAAACTTTTTAAGCGAGACAGTGATGTTGAATGATTTATACTTTTAAAAGCTAGCTCTGGTGGCTCCTCACTCTACCTTTGGGTGGATACAGTGCCTGCCACTGTCTGGCTGTGGAATCCAAAGTCATGTAGCACTGTTTACTGGTGCTCTCGCTTCATCTTCACAGACCTATGGAAGGAAGTCTCTGAGGACAAACTGCTTTTTGAAAGTCCCCCTGAGCTTGGGGGAGGCAGGAACAGAAGGTCCATTCTCCTTGGTGCTTGGTGAGTGCTGATGCTGGCAGTGAAGGAGGCCTCTGGTCAGTTGCTAAGCTTAGGACCTGGATGAAGGATGCTCCCACTCCACGCCTTCCATTAAAGACACTTTGTCCCCACTCAGCACCCCTCCTGAGGGCTCTGTGAAATTAAGAGCTGTGTGTTCCTTCATCCTGCTTTCCTCACACCTCCTCCCTCAGAATCACTGTGTGCAGGCTGTCCCAGGAAGAGACATGAGGAGGAAAAAAGGACTTAGGAATATTCATATAGCCACATAAGTACCCATACAAATAAATATGGATGGGGCCAGGGACCATGTTTTGCCCAGCACAGTATATCTTTTCTCATTCCAAAAGCAATTTATTTAGGCCAACTATATGCACAATATCTGGAGATCCAAATGAATATGTCCTAAAATAACTAGTTTCTTAAATTTTGCATCAAAGCTATCTATTTATTATTTTTATGGCTGTGTTGTCTGGCATGCGGGATCTTAGCGCCCCAACCAGGGACTGAATCTGCACCTCCTGCAGTGGGAGTGTGGAGTCTTAACCACTGGACTGCCAGGGAAGTCCCAACAGTAGGTCTTAAATGATTTTTACATGGATGAATAACTCTGACCTGACTGAAGGGTGGAAATGGAATGGCGATTGTTCACTTTACAATAACATCAACTTTAACAGCTCTTTCAAATATGACTCGCCTCTTTAATGTATCTAAATTGGATACAACTTTCAAGAGTCAATTCATTCAACCCTTCCAGGACATCAGGTAAAGACAGTGTACTGGAACTGGCTTATAAGGGCTCTGGAGAAAGTGAAAGTTGCTCAGTTGTGTCTGACTCTTTGCAACCCCATGGACTATAGGATTCCATGAAAGGCTACACACTCCAATATTCTGGTCTGGAGAATTCCATGGACTGTATAGTCCATGGGGTCACAAAGAACTGGACACTACTGAGCGACTTTCAGATATATAGGATTATAGAGTCGATGGAATTCTCCAGGCCAGAATATTGGAGTGCGTAGCCTTTCCCTTCTCCAGGGGATCTTCCCAAGCCAGAAGTCGAACCAGGTCTCCCACATTGCAAGCAGATTCTTTACCAGTTGAGCCACAAGGGAAGCCCAAGAGTACTGGGGCGGGTAGCCTATCCCTTCTCCGGTGGATCCTCCTGACCCAGGAATCAAACAGGGGTCTCCTGCGTTGCAGGTGGATTCTTTACCAACTGAGCTATTAGGGAAGCTGGAGACCCCTGTGGTAAATTTTCAGCAATTTTCCAAGCTGATGGTTAAAACTGATCATTACTAAACATTAAATTAATAAATTTACAATTAAATGTTATACTTGAAACATTCAAATTCTTGCCTGTTAATTAGTTTACTGCATTTGACTATCAGTGTTCTTGAAGTTATTTACATGTCCCTGTAAGATGGAAATACTGCATAATGGTGTCCAGCTGTATGTTGCAACCCCATATTCAGTGATGTCCATTTGTAGCCTGAAATTGGCCCTGATGGGAATATTTACACCATGGAAACTGGCAAACGCTCTAAACCAGGACCTTTTTCCCCCTGGAGAATGGACTGTTAAACATTTATCAGCATACCTCAGGTGTAGTATGTATTATGTAGTCATCTTATATTAATTCTCATATGGTGAATCTGCTTTTAGAATCTTACTTACAGAACTAAATGGACTGAGTTCAGAAAACTTGCCTTGACGCTGAAGTCTATGATCCTTACTGCTATATTAATTTTACATAAGTAAGCAGCCTGCAGTCCAGGAAGCCTGTTGGCCACAAATAACAAGTCACAAGAGAACTATTTGAAAGAATAAGAATCTTGTTCAACAAACCTCTCTTTAGCAGTTACTATGTACAAAGATGTATGCTGAAGGCTAGGGAAAATATTAGATAAATAACAGTGTATGTTCTTTTAAAGGAAATGACAAAAGACCTTTGGTGATACAAGGTGATAAGTGCTATAATGAAGATACAGAAGCATGGGGGAAAGAAGGTCATCAGAGAGACTTCAGTGAGAACCTGGACTATAAGCATCAATGTCTCTCTTGTTCTCCACTGTGCTCCTAGCACCTTGCATAGTGCCTGGCACAGGGTTGGTTATCAATAACCTCTGGATGAATGAAGGAGTTTACCTTGATCCTGGAAAAATAAGACAAACAGATAAGAGTGCGTAGAGGCAGGGTGTTTGAAAAACACAGGGACTTCCCTGGTGGTCCAGTGACTAAGACTCCGCATTCCCAATGCTGGGGGCCTAGGTTCAATCCCTGGTCAGGGAACTAGATCCCACAGGCTGCAGCTAAGGGCTCAGAGGCCACACCTACAGATCCCCTGTGCCACAGCTAAGACCCGGCACAGCCAAAAAACCAAATAATTTAAAAAAAAAAAACCACACCATAATGTACAGAGACCTGGGTAGGGGAGAGAAGAGGAAGAGCTCAGCATATTTCAAGAAAGAGAAAGTTTAAATTTAATGTGGCATGAGGGGTCCAGGGGCTAGAACTGATAAGGATGAGAGTACAGAAGAGGAGTTCTCTGCCTCAAATCACTGTAGAGCTCCAAAAAGACCAAAGGAGTTGGCTTGTTCTGTGCAGCCCTGAGGTCAGCATTAGGAGCAATGTGAGGAATCTCAAAGAAATCAGATTTAGTTAGAGAACTTTCTAACAGATCTGTCCAACAGTGTGATGGGCAGCCTAGGAAGGCTGTGAGCAAGTTCTCTAAGAGGGTAGCAGACAGGTGGCAAACAGTGCAACAGATTGTTATGGGCAAATAGATTTTTTTTTTCTGAGTAGATTTTTGAAGAATTGATCAAATCTCCTTTTTAAGAGTGAAGTGAAGTGAAGTCGCTCAGTTATGTCCAACTCTTTGCGACCCCGTGGACTGTAGCCTGACAGGCTCCTCTGTCTGTGGGATTCTCCAGGCAAGAATACTGGAGTGGGTTACCATTTCCTTCTCCAGGGGATCTTCCCAACCCAGGGATCGAACCCGGGTCCCCCCGCATTGGAGGCAGACACTTTAATCTCTGAGCCACTTCGAGGAAACAAGAAATGAGAGATTGCAAAAGAATTAAGATTTAATTAGGCATGTCCCTCCAGCGAGGACCTCTTACCTTAACCGGAGGTCTTCTGGGATCTGAGACTGGGCCACGTGAGCTTTCTACTGAGTTTGTTTTTCCCTGTCCCGGTTTCCAGCACGATGGGCCTTCCCCTGCACTGGATTTTCTTCCCGTTCAGCCTCTATGGCAGCGCGGTGGGAGCTTCGCTGAGTTGGGCTCCTGCTGTGCCTGGCCTCTTCCACGTGGAGGTTGTTTCAGCAAGGTTACATCCGAGTCACGGCACCACAGATGTCACGCTAGTGTATGTTCCTCGGTTCTTTGTCTCGTCACAACAAAGATTTGGAGCGACGGACATTAAAGCCCTCGGCGCATCACAGCTCTCAGGTCTTAGACAAACCATGTTATAGCTCTTAGGCAAATCAGTGTTACAGCTCTATTTTATTTAGAAGATAGCAGGAGAAGCTTTCCTGGTGGCTCAGAGGTTAAAGTATCTGCCTGCAATGCGGGAGATCTGGGTTCGATCCCTGGGTCAGGGAGATTCCCTGGAGAAGGAAATGGCAACCCACTCCAGTATTCTTGCCTGGAGAATCCCATGGACAGAGGAGCCTGGTGGGCTACAGCCCACGGGGTCACAAAGAGTCGGGCACAACTGAGCGAGTTCACTTTCAGTTTTTAAGCGTATTAGATAATATATGGGCTTCCCAGGGCACAGTGGTAAAGAATCTGCCTGCCAAGGCAGACCACACAGGAGACATGAGTTTAGACTTTGGGTGGGGAGGATCCCCTGGAGAAGGAAATAGCAACCCACTCCAGAGTGGGTTTCCAGGCAATTTTCTTGCCTGGAAAATTCCATGGACAGAGAAGCTTGGCTAACTATAGTCCATCAGGTCACAAAAAGTCAGACACAACTGAACAACTGAGCACAGATAATAGATGGAAAATCATCATGAACAGCATTTCTACAGAAGACAGAAACTTTCCTCAAGGGCTTGTTTCTTTTTTCTTTTTTTTCTTTTTGCTGTTTTTATTTATTTATTTATTTTTGGCTATACTGAGAGGTATGTGGGACCTCGGTTCCCCAAGCAGGGATCGAACCTGTATCTCCCGCACTGGAAGGGCAGAGTCTTAACTGCTGGACCGCCGGAATTTCCAAAGGCTTGTTTCTTAATGTCAATCACTGAGAGCAACAGAGGTGCTGAAGGGTCTCCCATGAGAAAGTAAATATCTTTACAAGTCACTGAGGTCTTCACTCCATCATGAAGCAGTTATCTATCCAGTATCTGTGTGTATCAGGGGCTTTGCTAAATTCTGGAAATATAGATTAAAAAAAAAAAAAACCCTGCCCTCAGAGTGCAGGGTGGAAAAGCAAATATTTACACTTCAGTAGTTAAAATACTATTTCCTACTGAAAATTTGCTTCACCTGAGGGACTCAGGGAACCCTGAAAGAGAAATGACTTGGAGCTGACTTTTGAAAAGTAAAACAGAATTCACTACATGAAGGAAGAGAAAGATAGTCCAGAGAGAAGGGAGACATAGACAAAGCCACGGAGATTAGACAGTGCATGGGCAGGTGGGGAGGCGAGTGGCCGGTGAAAGTAGGGTGGGTGGCAATAAGAGCCACAGTGCACGCGGCCTTGAATCCAGAGCTGCCTCACTGGAAAAGACTCTGATGCTTGGAGGGATTGGGGGCAGGAGGAGAAGGGGATGGCAGAGGATGAGATGGCTGGATGGCATCACCGACTTGATGGACCTGAGTTTGAGTGAACTTGGGGAGTTGGTGATGGACAGGGAGGCCTGGTGTGCTGCGATTCATGGGGTCACAAGGAGTCGGACATGACTGTGCAACTGAACTGAACTGAACTGAATCTGTCGACAATTGGAAGTCGATAATGTTTTATCCTGTTATTTATTTAATAAACTTTTTATTTCGAAAGAATTTTAGACTGACAGAAAAGTTTCAAAGGTAGTACAGAGTTTTTATCTAAGAACCATGGATCTTTCACCCAGTTTCGCCCAGTGTTATCACCTTACATAGCCATGGCACCTTTGTCAAGACTAAGAAACCAATGTTCGTACATGACTATAAATTCATAGACTTTATTCTCCAGTTTTTCCACTCATGTCCTTTTACTATCCCAGAATCCAAGCCAGGATATCACACTGCACTTAATGTTTTTTTTTTACTTTCAATAATGGGTCTTAAGTGGGAAGATGATGTGATCAGGTTTGTCAGTAGGAATAATCTATGTAATTTTTATGGCAAGTGTGAAGAAAATAGATTGGAGGTGCCCACACTAGGGGCAGAAGACTTGCTAAAAGGCTACTAGCAAAGTCCAGTAAGAGATGATGATGGCCTGAACTCTGAGAACATTAAGGATGGAGAGGTGTGTTGACACTTTTTTGATCTAACGGTACAGACTTTTCCTGAAGTAGAATGGATAGGATATAGGGGAGGGCAATGTCAATCCATCTCCTTTATCTGAGATGAATCTATGTATATAGCAGACTTTAAACAAAGATGGAGAAAGGAAAAGATCTCTGTCCCAGATCCTTGGGATGAGATTATTTCTTCAATTAAACACTAAACTTAACTCTGAGTGCCCTGAAAGCCTAAGCAAAAAGGAAAGCATGATGACATTTCCTTCTCCAGGGGATTTTCCCCACCCAAGGATCTCATCATCTGTTAAAACTGAAGCATACTCAGGGAGAGGAAGTGGCCAGGTTGGAGAAGAAGAAATTAAGCCTGGAGGGCACCAGCGGCACATAATGTTTGTCTCTGATTCAGAGGGCTCTGGGGAGGCTCTGTTTCTTTTCTTTTTTTTTTTTAAGATTTCATTGATGTGGACCATGTTTAAAGTCTTCATTGAACTTGTTGTAATATTGCTTCTGCTTTAGGTTTTGATTTTTTGACTACAAGGCATGTGGGATCTTAGCTTCCAAAGCAGCTATTGAACCTGCACCCTTCCCACCCTGACCCCTACACACACTGGAAGGCAAAGTCCTAACCACTGGACTGCCAGGGAGGTCCCCTAGAAGCTCTGTTTCTGGGAACACTGGTTCCTCCAGCACTCTGTTCTTGGAGAGCATCAGCTGGCAACACAGGAGGTGGGGACCCCAGTTATCTTTACAGACACAGTCAGAAGTGTTGCAGCCTGGAAATGTGATTCCCTACCAGAGCGGGATGTGGTTCAATATCCCTTCTGTCTTATCTCTTATTCTTCCCAGTCTGCTCCCTTCCAACATTTACTGAATTTCCAGCAGCTCTGCAAGAAGTTCCCCTGGGGAGGAGGTTGAGGTCCAAAATGGGGATGGATGAACTTCCCCAAGACATCCAAGCAAGTTAGGGAGAAAGCCAGGACAGGGGGCCTGTCCTTTTGAGTTCAGAGTCTGAGCGTTTCTTGTCTGGACAGAGCTGGTGGTTCTCTTCTCCAGTTCAATTCAGTTCAGTCACTCAGTCATGTCCGACTCCTCTTAGGTCCTATTAATTCATACACTCATTTACCAGGAGGTATGGGGCACCAAGGATGGGCTGAGGTGGGGGGCTCCAGGCCCACCCTCACCCCATCAATTTCAGGTAAGAAAGACAATGCTTCGACCTAAAGCACTTACCCAAGAGGACTGAGTATGACCAACCCTCTCAGAAAGGTGCAGGCCCTACCTGCAGAGGCAAAGGAAAGACTGTGTCCTGCTTCTAGAGTGACAGGGTGGGGTGGGAGGGAGCAGAAGATTCGCAGAGGAAGGGCCAGGGATGCCGCGTGGTGCCTCTAGATTCGGGGATAACTGGTCAGAGCATTCCAGGCGCCTGGAATTCGAACCCCTTCTCTTTGAGGTCTTAGTGCTTTGACGTGCTCATCCCACGTGCGAAACAATTGTGGGAAGACATTAAAAACATTAAAAGATACTTAAGATACTAAGGTCCCCGTTTTAGCATGGGGATCTGGGAAACAGACTCAGGTGGAGTGGACAAGTGCACAGACAATTAAGAACAGCAAGTGTCCCGATTTCATCCAGAGGCGGGGTTCTGTGCAAGCACCGTCGAACTCCCTCACCTGAGCGCCTCTCGGTTCCACAGCCCGCTTCGCCTCTCCGACCCCGACATCTCTCCCTTCCCCACCCGAAAGTTTCTAACAGGGTTCAGTCCTCCTGGGCTCAGGGCGCCGCGGGGAGTCAGGGGTTAAAATCCATGGCCCGGGTGGCTCCTTCCCCCTCCCCAGCCCCCTCGCCTCCTCTCGGCGCGGCGCCTGGAGCGTCTGTCCCAGAGACCGGCACGAGAGAGGAGGGGGAAAGTGGGCCTGTTTCTCGGGTGGCCAATCCACCGAGCCCGCGGTGCCCCAGAGGAGGCGCCAGGGCTAGGCCAGCGCCAGGCCGGGGCTGCCTGCTTCCCGCGGCAAAGTACAAATGCGCCCGAGCGCGGCGCCTGGCGCCCTTGGCGTGCACAGCCGGCCCGCGCGCAGCCTCCCCCCGTGGCCGCCGCGCCGTCGCCGCCGCGGGTACCGCCGCGCCGCCGGGCTCCAGGACCCGGCAGCCCGACCCCGAGCCCTGCGAGCAGGGGGCGCCGGCCGCTTCTAGCCCGCACGCCCGGAGCAGCCCGCCGGTCCCGCGCGCCTGGCCCAACGCTGCGCGCTCGGCGGACTCCGGTCCTCCTTCTCCCGTCTTTCTTCTCCTCCCCTCCCTCTCACCTTCTCCTTTACTTTAATTGCTTTCCCCTCTTGCATACCTTCCTGTATCCCTCCAACCCTTTCCCTCCGTTTGCTTTCCATCTTCCTCCAATTCCCACCTTGGACCTCCCTTTTTGTCCTCACCACCTTCTTCTCAACCCTTCTCTGAATCTCTGACCCTAACCCTCCCCGGGTCTGTGGATTGCTTTGTGCCCCTGGGCGTCGGTGTCCCGCTCATCTCACTTTCCTGCAAGCCCCCTCCCGGCTCTGCGCCTGAGGGCCTGGCCCCGGGGAGGAAGGATGATTCCCGAGGTGAGGGTCCTCTCCTCCTTGCTGGGACTCGCGCTGCTCTGGTTGCCCGTGGACTCCCACGCACGAGCCCGTAAGTAGCGAGTGGGTGTGCTGGTGGCAGAAGAGGGGACCCCCGGGATGTGCTGGAAAGTGCCAGGACTTGGAACCTCAGACTGTTCCGACAGCCATCCAGGCAGCACCTGTGCCGGGAGGGTGGAGGCTTCTCTGCGGACCAGTTCGGGCTGACCAGACTGGGGGGAACTCGGCAGGACTCAGAGCCAAGGGGGCTGCGGCCGCGGACCCGAGGGTGAGGGACCTGAGAGCAGTGGGAGAGAAGGCAGGGCACGGTGCTTCTTCTGGAGGAGCGGGGGATGCTTATTCCTAGCAGAGAGTCTGGCATGTTTGGCGGCAAGTGTGTGATGATGAAGAGGCTATTGCATTTAAAGAGAGCCGGTGCAAAGAAAGAAGAGTTAACTAGGATAACTTCCCCATTGCTTTTCTCTTTTGAGGCTTACAACACTCCGGTCAGGTGGGTATTATCATTTGCATTTTACAGATGAGAATACTTAGACTGAGAGAGGAAACTTGCTCGCTGTTGACAGAGCTAGTGAGCCATCTGAAGCCAGAACTCTTTAATTCCCAATCTGATGCTTTCCCCCCTGGTCCCACAACACCTGGAAGGAACCCTGATTTTGAGCTGTGACATTGGGAGGCAGCAGGACACAGGGAGATAGACCAGGGTCTTCATTATCCCAGATCTGCTGACTACCAGCTGGTAGGAGGCAGATATGTCTCTGAACCTCAGTTTCCTAATCTATAAAATGGGAGTGAAAATCCCAGGACTGTTCTGAGGATTAAACTGAAGAAAACATGGAAAGCAACCAGCACCAGCAACTAGCTGGTCCGTGGTAGGTTCTCGAAAAACACGTTCCCTAAATCATGTTTTTCCATTTGTACCNACTGAACTGAACTGAATCTGTCGACAATTGGAAGTCGATAATGTTTTATCCTGTTATTTATTTAATAAACTTTTTATTTCGAAAGAATTTTAGACTGACAGAAAAGTTTCAAAGGTAGTACAGAGTTTTTATCTAAGAACCATGGATCTTTCACCCAGTTTCGCCCAGTGTTATCACCTTACATAGCCATGGCACCTTTGTCAAGACTAAGAAACCAATGTTCGTACATGACTATAAATTCATAGACTTTATTCTCCAGTTTTTCCACTCATGTCCTTTTATTATCCCAGAATCCAAGCCAGGATATCACACTGCACTTAATGTTTTTTTTTTTACTTTCAATAATGGGTCTTAAGTGGGAAGATGATGTGATCAGGTTTGTCAGTAGGAATAATCTATGTAATTTTTATGGCAAGTGTGAAGAAAATAGATTGGAGGTGCCCACACTAGGGGCAGAAGACTTGCTAAAAGGCTACTAGCAAAGTCCAGTAAGAGATGATGATGGCCTGAACTCTGAGAACATTAAGGATGGAGAGGTGTGTTGACACTTTTTTGATCTTACGGTACAGACTTTTCCTGAAGTAGAATGGATAGGATATAGGGGAGGGCAATGTCAATCCATCTCCTTTATCTGAGATAAATCTATGTATATAGCAGACTTTAAACAAAGATGGAGAAAGGAAAAGATCTCTGTCCCAGATCCTTGGGATGAGATTATTTCTTCAATTAAACACTAAACTTAACTCTGAGTGCCCTGAAAGCCTAAGCAAAAAGGAAAGCATGATGACATTTCCTTCTCCAGGGGATTTTCCCCACCCAAGGATCTCATCATCTGTTAAAACTGAAGCATACTCAGGGAGAGGAAGTGGCCAGGTTGGAGAAGAAGAAATTAAGCCTGGAGGGCACCATCGGCACATAATGTTTGTCTCTGATTCAGAGGGCTCTGGGGAGGCTCTGTTTCTTTTCTTTTTTTTTTTAAGATTTCATTGATGTGGACCATGTTTAAAGTCTTCATTGAACTTGTTGTAATATTGCTTCTGCTTTAGGTTTTGATTTTTTGACTACAAGGCATGTGGGATCTTAGCTTCCAAAGCAGCTATTGAACCTGCACCCTTCCCACCCTGACCCCTACACACACTGGAAGGCAAAGTCCTAACCACTGGACTGCCAGGGAGGTCCCCTAGAAGCTCTGTTTCTGGGAACACTGGTTCCTCCAGCACTCTGTTCTTGGAGAGCATCAGCTGGCAACACAGGAGGTGGGGACCCCAGTTATCTTTACAGACACAGTCAGAAGTGTTGCAGCCTGGAAATGTGATTCCCTACCAGAGCGGGATGTGGTTCAATATCCCTTCTGTCTTATCTCTTATTCTTCCCAGTCTGCTCCCCTCCAACATTTACTGAATTTCCAGCAGCTCTGCAAGAAGTTCCCCTGGGGAGGAGGTTGAGGTCCAAAATGGGGATGGATGAACTTCCCCAAGACATCCAAGCAAGTTAGGGAGAAAGCCAGGACAGGGGGCCTGTCCTTTTGAGTTCAGAGTCTGAGCGTTTCTTGTCTGGACAGAGCTGGTGGTTCTCTTCTCCAGTTCAATTCAGTTCAGTCACTCAGTCATGTCCGACTCCTCTTAGGTCCTATTAATTCATACACTCATTTACCAGGAGGTATGGGGCACCAAGGATGGGCTGAGGTGGGGGGCTCCAGGCCCACCCTCACCCCATCAATTTCAGGTAAGAAAGACAATGCTTCGACCTAAAGCACTTACCCAAGAGGACTGAGTATGACCAACCCTCTCAGAAAGGTGCAGGCCCTACCTGCAGAGGCAAAGGAAAGACTGTGTCCTGCTTCTAGAGTGACAGGGTGGGGTGGGAGGGAGCAGAAGATTCGCAGAGGAAGGGCCAGGGATGCCGCGTGGTGCCTCTAGATTCGGGGATAACTGGTCAGAGCATTCCAGGCGCCTGGAATTCGAACCCCTTCTCTTTGAGGTCTTAGTGCTTTGACGTGCTCATCCCACGTGCGAAACAATTGTGGGAAGACATTAAAAACATTAAAAGATACTTAAGATACTAAGGTCCCCGTTTTAGCATGGGGATCTGGGAAACAGACTCAGGTGGAGTGGACAAGTGCACAGACAATTAAGAACAGCAAGTGTCCCGATTTCATCCAGAGGCGGGGTTCTGTGCAAGCACCGTCGAACTCCCTCACCTGAGCGCCTCTCGGTTCCACAGCCCGCTTCGCCTCTCCGACCCCGACATCTCTCCCTTCCCCACCCGAAAGTTTCTAACAGGGTTCAGTCCTCCTGGGCTCAGGGCGCCGCGGGGAGTCAGGGGTTAAAATCCATGGCCCGGGTGGCTCCTTCCCCCTCCCCAGCCCCCTCGCCTCCTCTCGGCGCGGCGCCTGGAGCGTCTGTCCCAGAGACCGGCACGAGAGAGGAGGGGGAAAGTGGGCCTGTTTCTCGGGTGGCCAATCCACCGAGCCCGCGGTGCCCCAGAGGAGGCGCCAGGGCTAGGCCAGCGCCAGGCCGGGGCTGCCTGCTTCCCGCGGCAAAGTACAAATGCGCCCGAGCGCGGCGCCTGGCGCCCTTGGCGTGCACAGCCGGCCCGCGCGCAGCCTCCCCCCGTGGCCGCCGCGCCGTCGCCGCCGCGGGTACCGCCGCGCCGCCGGGCTCCAGGACCCGGCAGCCCGACCCCGAGCCCTGCGAGCAGGGGGCGCCGGCCGCTTCTAGCCCGCACGCCCGGAGCAGCCCGCCGGTCCCGCGCGCCTGGCCCAACGCTGCGCGCTCGGCGGACTCCGGTCCTCCTTCTCCCGTCTTTCTTCTCCTCCCCTCCCTCTCACCTTCTCCTTTACTTTAATTGCTTTCCCCTCTTGCATACCTTCCTGTATCCCTCCAACCCTTTCCCTCCGTTTGCTTTCCATCTTCCTCCAATTCCCACCTTGGACCTCCCTTTTTGTCCTCACCACCTTCTTCTCAACCCTTCTCTGAATCTCTGACCCTAACCCTCCCCGGGTCTGTGGATTGCTTTTTGCCCCTGGGCGTCGGTGTCCCGCTCATCTCACTTTCCTGCAAGCCCCCTCCCGGCTCTGCGCCTGAGGGCCTGGCCCCGGGGAGGAAGGATGGTTCCCGAGGTGAGGGTCCTCTCCTCCTTGCTGGGACTCGCGCTGCTCTGGTTGCCCGTGGACTCCCACGCACGAGCCCGTAAGTAGCGAGTGGGTGTGCTGGGTGGCAGAAGAGGGGACCCCCGGGATGTGCTGGAAAGTGCCAGGACTTGGAACCTCAGACTGTTCCGACAGCCATCCAGGCAGCACCTGTGCCGGGAGGGTGGAGGCTTCTCTGCGGACCAGTTCGGGCTGACCAGACTGGGGGGAACTCGGCAGGACTCAGAGCCAAGGGGGCTGCGGCCGCGGACCCGAGGGTGAGGGACCTGAGAGCAGTGGGAGAGAAGGCAGGGCACGGTGCTTCTTCTGGAGGAGCGGGGGATGCTTATTCCTAGCAGAGAGTCTGGCATGTTTGGCGGCAAGTGTGTGATGATGAAGAGGCTATTGCATTTAAAGAGAGCCGGTGCAAAGAAAGAAGAGTTAACTAGGATAACTTCCCCATTGCTTTTCTCTTTTGAGGCTTACAACACTCCGGTCAGGTGGGTATTATCATTTGCATTTTACAGATGAGAATACTTAGACTGAGAGAGGAAACTTGCTCGCTGTTGACAGAGCTAGTGAGCCATCTGAAGCCAGAACTCTTTAATTCCCAATCTGATGCTTTCCCCCCTGGTCCCACAACACCTGGAAGGAACCCTGATTTTGAGCTGTGACATTGGGAGGCAGCAGGACACAGGGAGATAGACCAGGGTCTTCATTATCCCAGATCTGCTGACTACCAGCTGGTAGGAGGCAGATATGTCTCTGAACCTCAGTTTCCTAATCTATAAAATGGGAGTGAAAATCCCAGGACTGTTCTGAGGATTAAACTGAAGANGGCAGCACCTGTGCCGGGAGGGTGGAGGCTTCTCTGCGGACCAGTTCGGGCTGACCAGACTGGGGGGAACTCGGCAGGACTCAGAGCCAAGGGGGCTGCGGCCGCGGACCCGAGGGTGAGGGACCTGAGAGCAGTGGGAGAGAAGGCAGGGCACGGTGCTTCTTCTGGAGGAGCGGGGGATGCTTATTCCTAGCAGAGAGTCTGGCATGTTTGGCGGCAAGTGTGTGATGATGAAGAGGCTATTGCATTTAAAGAGAGCCGGTGCAAAGAAAGAAGAGTTAACTAGGATAACTTCCCCATTGCTTTTCTCTTTTGAGGCTTACAACACTCCGGTCAGGTGGGTATTATCATTTGCATTTTACAGATGAGAATACTTAGACTGAGAGAGGAAACTTGCTCGCTGTTGACAGAGCTAGTGAGCCATCTGAAGCCAGAACTCTTTAATTCCCAATCTGATGCTTTCCCCCCTGGTCCCACAACACCTGGAAGGAACCCTGATTTTGAGCTGTGACATTGGGAGGCAGCAGGACACAGGGAGATAGACCAGGGTCTTCATTATCCCAGATCTGCTGACTACCAGCTGGTAGGAGGCAGATATGTCTCTGAACCTCAGTTTCCTAATCTATAAAATGGGAGTGAAAATCCCAGGACTGTTCTGAGGATTAAACTGAAGAAAACATGGAAAGCAACCAGCACCAGCAACTAGCTGGTCCGTGGTAGGTTCTCGAAAAACACGTTCCCTAAATCATGTTTTTCCATTTGTA
>SJYW01008335.1:12481-33676 GCA_006410735.1 Raphicerus campestris
GAGAAGGGGACGACAGAGGATGAGATGGCTGGATGGCATCACTGACTCGATGGACATGAATTTGAGTGAACTCTGGGATTTGGTGATGGACAGGGAGGCCTAGCATGCTGCAATTCATGCAGTCGTAGAGTCGAGCACGACTGAGTGACTGAAGTGAACTGAACTGAGGTTGGTCATAACTTTCCTTCCAAGGAGTAAGCATCTTTTAATTTCATGGCTGCAATCACCATCTGCAGTGATTTTGGAGTCCAGAAAAATAAAGTCAACCACTGTTTCCACTGTTTTTCCCGCATCTATTTGACATGAATAGTTATTCGCCAACTTGATATAGGTAGAGCTCTGTTCTCTGGGCCCTTTGTCACTGGCATAGATTAACTAATCAAATCAGATGGTTGATACCTTGGAGCCTTTGAAGTCTGAGGTCAGGAAACCTTAGTGGGGAGGGAGGGTCCCTTCATGGAGGGAGTGGAGAGGTGGATGGGGAGTTGGCCTTCTGGGTGAGCAGGGGCTCCTGGGCACCTTAGAGAATGTGGGTGCTGTCCAGTAGGAGTGGCACTCCTGTCTCCCTCTTCCTCTTCTGCCATCCCATCTGGAGTGTCATCATTGGAGGACATAGTGAGAAGGTGGCCATGGACAAGCTAAGGAGAGAGGTTTCAGAAGGAACCACCCCTGCCCACAACTTGATTTTGCACTCGCAGCCTCCAGTGCTGTGAGAAAATAATTGTCTCTTGTGTGAGGCTCCTGGTCATTGTACTTTTGTGCTGCAGCCCCAGAAGACCAATATATAGTGAGTAGAGATGACGTGAAATGAATTCTGATTGCTTGGTTGCAAAGTCCACAATTCCTCACCCACCATGCTGCCCTAGAAAAGCCAGGCTTCTTGGACTCAGTAGAGAAATTCAGGGGCTGGAAAAGCCCTCTGCCATCTCTGTCTTGGAGGTGGTGCTACTCAGGAAGCTACTGCCTCCTTGCATTCAGGAGCAGCTTGCAGGTGTGAGGGATGGCAGGGGAGCCTGGGGAGGGCTCAGCCAAGGTTGTCTATCCCCTCTCCTTGACTGGGGCTTCCCAGGTGGCTCTAAGTTACTTCAGTTGTGTCTAACTCTGTGCAAACCCATCGACGGCAGCCCACCAGGCTCCCCCGTCCCTGAGATTCTCCAGGCAAGAACACTGGAGTGGGCTGCCATTTCCTTCTCCAAAGTGATAAAGAACTCGCTTGCAAATCAGGAGATGTAAGAGATGCAGGTTCAATCCCTGGGTTGGGAAGATCCCCTGAAGGAGGGTACAGCAACCCACTCTTGTATTCTTGTCTGGAGAATCCTATGGACAGAGGAGTCTGTTGGGGTACAGTCCATGGGGTCACAAAGAGTTGGACACGACTGAAGCAACTTAGCACACACACATTCTTTTTGATCATCAGACAGTCTCTAGTCTTATCTGTTATGCACTTCCAGTTCTATGTAATACTTCACTTACCCAAAAGTATCCCACTGATTGGTGGCTGAGGGTGAGGAGAAAGGACTTGAATGCCACTTATGTAGGACAAAGCCTTCCTTTTATACCTGGGAGAATGATGGACCAGAGAAGGTAAGTGGTGGATCTGAAATCACCCAGAGTTGGAAATGCACTCAGAAAAAGAGCGCGGTTCTCCTGAATCACAGTCCACGGATCCTCCCATTCCCACAGTGCCATCTCCCTGGTGATAGAGAACAGAAGATAGCAGGTATCTCAACACCTTGGAGGAACCAAGTTCCAGGACCCTAGGGCATAAGGCTTGGAGGAGTCCAGGAGGTGTGTGGGCAGTGAGGCAGTGAGGGCTCCAGTAGAGAGCAGGCATGCCCTTCATGGAGCATCCAGATGTCGTCATTCCCTCACTGTGGAGCAGGAGCCATATGGAAGGGAGTGGGTAGAAATCAGTAGTGAGCTGTTGGCAGTGGGCGAGTAGGAAATCTTAGCATTTCTCAAGCTCCCCATGCAGAGTATGACTCAGTCGGCCTGGCTGGATCTGATCTGGGCTCTTTAACACGCCCCCAGCTGATGCAGATGTGCCAATGGGACCCAGGATGGTTCATTTTATGTGTCCACTGGGCTGAGTCACAGTGCCCAGATACTGGGTCAAACTCTATTTAAGATGTTTTGGTGAAGGCATTTTAAAAAATGAGATGAATATTTACATCAGTAGACTACAGCACAGTGGATCGTCCGCCCCTATTTGTGGGGGCCTCATCCAATCAGTTGAAGGTCTCAGGAGAATAAAGATGGACCTCCTTGGAAGAAGAGGGAATTCTGCCAGCAGAGGGCCTTTGGAAGTGAACTGTGGCTCTCCTGGGTCCCAGCCTGTGGCTTGCCCTGTAGATCTGGAGTTCACCAAGTTTCCACAATCCTGTGGGCCAACTCCTTAAAATAGTCAACCACTCTCTGTCTCTCACACACACACACTCCCCACACACACCCACACTGGCTCTGCTTTCTGTTTTTCTGGATAGCCCTGATAGCTACAAGACCACAGTCTCTGCAGTGAGGGTGTGTTTCTTAGTGAGACATGCAGCAGCTGCTGCTGCTGCTGCTGCTAAGGTGCTTCAGTTGTGTCTGACTCTGTGTGACTCCATAGACGGCAGCCTACCAGGCTTCGCCGTCCCTGGGATTCTCCAGGCAAGAACACTGGAGTGGGTTGCCATTTCCTTCTCAAATGCATGAAAGTAAAAAGTGAAAGTGAAGTCGCTCAGTCGTGTCTGACTCTTAGCGACCCCATGGACTACAGCCTAGCTCTTCCTGTCACTGTGAGATTTTGGACACACTATCCCAAATCTTTGCTTCCTTCTCTGTAAGACAGAGGCTACATACTTAGCACAGGGCCTGGCACTTAGGAAACTTTTAATAAATTAGAAATATAACCTCATCCACACATGATGGTTATCACTGTCAAAAAACTAGAGAAAGACTTGTCTTCTCTGCCTTCAGGAAATCTTGTCTCCTCTCCTAAGCAGTGAAGCCTCACCTTTTCTTAGAAATCTGAAGGAAATGAGACTGGACAGGCCTTCCCAGAATTTCCATTGTGTTTCCACTCTGCATCCTGGACTGGGGGCATCCTTTCTTCCACCCTTGCATCCCCTGGCCTGTCCGCCTGAGTCCTAGGGGCCCTACTTCCCACCTCCCCCTCACTGCCTGGCAGGAAGGAGACAGCAGACTGGTTTCCAGTCAGGACATGCTAACCATCAACTCCTTTTCTGGGGACAGGGCCATCTTTCCTGTCTTGTTTTAATTGGCATCAATTAGTGTAGTTTTCTGAAGAAAGACCAGAAAAATAACTTCCTGTCTGAAGGGCAGAGACCATGAACTCTCTGCAGACTGGCTGTCTTCAGAACTAACTCAGACCTACAGGCTCATTTTGCCCCACACCCGGCAAGCCCTCTGACTTAGTGGTATGTACAGAGGCCTTGGCTGATATCAGAGAAGATTATTCTGGAATCTGGGAGTGCCAGGATTTCTGTAAGGTAGGGGCATAGATTCAGAAATTTGGTTGTGGGTAGGTAATAGAATCATCAGATCCAGCTGTTTGCAGAGCCACCCTGCTGGTTTTACTTAGGTGTCAAAATAAAGAACACAGAGATGGCCAAGTCCAGCCTACCACCTGACTTTGTAAATAAAGTTTTATTGGAATATGGCTCCATGCCCACTGTTAGTAGGGGCTGAAGGGAGCAGTTGTGACAGGGGCTGTATGATCCATCCAAGCCTGGATATACTTACAGTCTGGCCATGGCAAGAGAAGTTTGCTGACCCTTGGCAATTATGGGGCAGTTTTCTAGAGATTCTGTATTTATGACAATGTTTACAGAAAAATGAGAAAGCATTTGCTCATTTCAAATGATAACATTTGTATCTGGGACATCTCTGTGGGTGAGGCAGTGAGAACCATGGGAAGGGAGGAGGGTACCTGATCCATCTGCCCATGTGTTTGGTAAGAACAAGGCTGCTCCTCTTCGCTCCAGCTTCAGCAGGTCCTGGTTCCTGCTTGGCATTCTGCTTCTGACCTCTGAGCAGAGATCCTTACTCTCACTCTGAGCAGTTCCTCAGTTTTTTCAGGACCTGGCATCCGTGGAACATGAGCTGTCTTTCCCACGCCCCATCCAGACCCCTGGACTGAGCCTCTGTGCCTGAAGGCCACTGGCAGTCAGAAGCCAGGGTCCCCCAAGGGGCCTGGATTGACTTCACCTGTGGCTGGTGAGAGTTCCTGGATCTGTTTATCCAGGAGTCACGCTCAAGGATGGAACCTGCTGCCTGGCTGACAGCCTGCTCAGAGGAGGCTTGAGCTGTCTGTACCCTGGCAAGCACTCTGTGTTTCTCCTACACTTCATTTAAGCCCAACTGAAGCTCTGGCTATGGCAGAGTGGTCTTCTCACTTCCTGTTATTGAGGAAGTGGAGCCTCAGGGAAGGGAGGTGAAATGCTCAAGGTCCCACAGGCTGGCTCCCTATTCCTGGTGGCTTGCAGGTAAAGGCCGACATGGGCACCCCAGGAGCAGTCAGCAGGGGTCCACCCAGGCCCTGTGATCATCTTCCCACTGGCAGCTCAGTGCAGCGACCCCTTGGGAAGAAGGCTGGGAGCTGCCCCAGGCAGACTCAAAGCAGAGTCCGTATATCCGGCCTGGGCAGTGCATGCTGGGGCCTGATACTCATCACCTGTGTGGTCCTGGACTCAAGTCCCTAAAACCTCTCCGGGTCTTTCCAGTGGGCTTAATCGGTGATTAACATGGAGTGGGAGGGCCACAGGTGGTTTTCTGACTCAGACTGTTGCTGGGAGCCCTGAACATACCCCATTTCCACCACCACGTGTAACTAGAAATGAATACACCCCTGAACCATGTCTTTACAAACACCCAAAGCACTCAGAAGTTTTTCTCAAGATGCCTTTGTCCAAAATATTTTTAATAGAAATCATCAAAATCTTTAAAGGAAATAATGAAAAATAGGTGCTGGGGTCCCAGTGTTGATGCTGCCCTAAGTATGTGCTCAGCTTTTCTACCAAGGACTCAGGATGGGCGATACGTTTGGTGAAATGGGCACTGTATATCTTCCAGGTCCCAGCGGGCAGAGCACAGAGCAGGGGAGCATCCAGCTTGGGGTACCTTAGCTGGTCTGGGGCTGTTTCTACACAAATGCCTAAAAGAATTGTGCCCAAATAGCTACTTACTACCTTTCCTAATCACTCTTGAAGGTTTGGGACTTCCCAGGTATTGCAGTGGTAAAGAATCTGCTTGATCCATCACTTTCATTAGCTTCATAAGAGATTCTTTGACCAAAGAGGGTTAAGGGCTGCTGATCTGTAACATAAGTTTCCATTGATTACCAGCTTATTTGGCACACTTGCATCATCTTAGAAAGGCAGAGAGACCAGGTAGGGTCCTGGCATCACTGAGGGAAATACTGAGAGCCCCTTGTGATGGAGGAAAAACTAGGGGATACCAATGGGGGCTTCCTCGGATGTGCCAAATGGGGCCAACCACAAGCCTGGTCACCTCAANGGGACCTTGATGAGAGGCAGGGCCCTCCACACCCAGAAGCACGAATCTGCCCAGGGTCAGTCTCATAGCCCAGCTGTGGCAGCAGAGACACTTGCTCCTGAAGTTCACTGGGAAACCACACTTCTTACCCGCCCAGGTTCTCAGCCCCTGCAGAAAAGTCTGTGAGGCAGCAATGTGGAATTAGTGCACAGCTGCCAAACAATAGAGGATGAGGAGGGGGCAGGGTGATTTCCCACTGGATGCCCAGGGACATCGATCAGGTGGGCTTCCCTTGGGGAGGTTTGGGCCTCAGTGTCAGCTTTGCATGGGGACCCTGCTACTGCCCACCTCGGGCTGGTCATTCACTCCCTCTGGGCTGCAGTCCGCCCATCCGAGGGGTGGGGCTCCTGGGCCTGCGTCACGTTTCCAGACCCTGACTGTGCGAAGTCTTCTCTCCCTCCTCTTCCCCTCACCCCATTCTAGCAGGAGTGGACTCTGAGGGTGGCCCTGGAAGAGAGAGGGTTGGTGGGTATAAACCCAATGTCTGTAGTAAACAGGGAGGGAGAGGGGGCCTTTCCCTCACACTGGAAATATGTCCCTGAGGAGAGTAAGAGGAGAAACGGAAGAAAGAGGAAGATGGAGAAGATGAAGTATGAGAAAGACTTGAGGCTTCTGAGGACACCTTCATCCTGACTGTACCACTAAGGGAGTCAACAAGAACCCAGGCTAAAATGGTGGCTGGCCCCTGGGGCACAGAGGTCATGAACAGACCCTGTGCCCAGCCTTGGCCTGGAAGCCCCACCCCAAGGCTGTGTGGGTGGGCACAGGAGGCTCCTGCCATGAGAGGTAGGATGTGGGTCCCCNCTGGTGCCTGGGGCACAGAGGTCATGAACAGACCCTGTGCCCAGCCTTGGCCTGGAAGCCCCACCCCAAGGCTGTGTGGGTGGGCACAGGAGGCTCCTGCCATGAGAGGTAGGATGTGGGTCCCCCATCCACACTTGCTGGGCCCCCGCATCCCATGCTGCCCAGCCTAGTCAGAATAGGAGAGAGAAGCGTTGAGTCAGGCATGTGTGTGTGTCTGAGTTCAGTCGCTCAGCTGTGTCTGGCTCTTTGTGGCCCCATGGATTATAGCCTACCAGGCTCCTCTGTCCTTGGAATTTTCCAGGTAAGAATACTGGAGTGGATTCCTGATTCCTACTCCAGGGATCTTCCAGACTCAGGGATCAAATCTGCCTCTCTTGTGTCTCCAGCATTAGCAGGCAAATTTCTTACCATTGGCTTCTTCAGGAAAGGGGTGAGTCAGGTAGAATTAACTTAAAATGTTTACAATCTGGTGAGAAAAGACTCAGGTGTCTCTCTATACACATCAAACAAGAACTTTCCATCCCCTTCCACCCAGGCTCTGGTAAACTCTATTCTTCCAGCTGTCTCAATGAAGTTAACAACTCTAGGAACTTCATGTAAATGGAATTATACAGTAATAGCCCTTTCATGACTGACTTATTTCACTCAGCATAATGTCTTCAAGGCTTCTTAGGTGGCGCTATGGTAAAGAACCTGCCTGACAATGCAGGAGACACAAGAAGTGCGGGTTTGATTCCTGGGTTGAGAGGATCCCCTGGAAGAGGGCATGGCAACCTACTCCAGTGTTCTGGCCTGGAGAATTCCATGGACAGTGGAGCCTGCAGACTATGGTCCATAGAGTCATCCAAAGTTGGACATGACTGAAAAGACTTGGCACGCACATGATGTCTTCAAGGTTCATCTATGTTAGAGCATGGGTCAGAGTTTCCTTTCTTCTTAAGGCTGAACCATATTCCATTAAATGTGTGTATCGCATTTGGTTTATCCAACCCACTGTTTGGGTTGCTTCCACTTTTGGCTGTCATGAATAACTCTGCTGTCAGCATGAGTGTACAAACATCTCTTAGAGTCTCTGCTGTCAGTTCTTTGGGATAAACATCTAAGAGTGGAATTGCTGAATCACATGGCTAACTTGTTCAACTTTTGAGGAACTGCCAAACCATTTCCCATAGCGATTGCACCATTTTAGTTCTTATCAGCAATGTACAAAGATTTCAATTTCTCTGCATTCTCACCAACACTTGTTATTTTCTTCTTTCTGAAGTAAAAGCCATCCTAATGAATATGAAGCAGTATTTAATCGTCATTTTTATTTGCAGTTCAATAATGGCTAATGAAGTTCAGCATCCTTTCACATGCTTCTTGGACATTTGAATATATTCTTTGGAGGACTGTCTATTCAAGTCCTTTACCAATTTTCAATTGGGTTGTTTATTGGTGAGTTTTAAGAGTTATTTATATATTCTGGCTATTAATCCCTAATCAGATATATGATCTGCAGATATTCTATCCTGTTCTCTCAGTTTTTGTTTTACTCTCTCTATGGTGTCCATCCTTTGATGCACCAAAGTTTGAAAATTTGATAAACTCTTATTTTTCATTCTGATGCCTTTTCTATCATTTCCAAAACACTATTGCCAAATCCAGTGTCATCAAACTTCTCCTACATGTTTTCATCCTAAGAGTTTTATAGTTTTATTTTTCACACTTAGGCCTTTGACCAAATTTGAGTTAGTTTTTGTATATCATGTAAGGTAGGATTCAATTGTATTTTTTACATGTGGATATCCAGTTTTCTCAACACTATTTGTGAAAAAGACTGTCTTTTTCCCCCATTGAATGATCTTGAAACCTTTGTTGAAAATCAGTTGACCATATATACAAGGGCTTGTTTTTGAGCGTTTATTGTACTTCACTGGCCTGTATGTCTGGCTTATGCAGTACTGTACTATTTTGCTTTTGGCGTAGTGGTGATTTAGTCACTTAATTGTGTCCGACTCTTGTGACCTCTTACACCATGGCCTACAAGGCTCCTCTGTCCATGGGATTCTTCAGGCAAGAACACTGGAGTGGGTTGCCATTTCCTTCTCCAGGGGATCTTTCTGACCCAGAAATCAATCCGGGGTCTCTGGCTTTGGAGGCAGATTCTTTACCGACTGAGCTACAAGGGAAGTGCTCTTTTATTGTATTTTGAAACTGAGAAATGTAGGACCTCAAATTTGTTATTTTTCTAGATTGTTTGGCTATGTGGGGCCCCTTGAGGTTTCATATATATTTTAGGGTGGATTTTTCTATTTCTGCAAAAAAATTTTTAGGTTTTGGTAAGGATTCCATTAAATTTGCTGATTCCTTTGGATAATCTTATTATCTTCACAGTATGTCTTCTAATCCATGGGCAAAGTATGTCTTTTCACTTGTCTGTGTCTCTTCGATTACTTTCAGCCATGTTTCATAGTTTTTAGTGTACTAGTCTGTTGTCTCCTGGGATAATTTTATTCCTAGATAATTTATTCTTTTTGATGTATTATAAATTCAGTTTTTCTCTAATTTCCCTCTTTGGTCA
This sequence comes from Raphicerus campestris, assembly GCA_006410735.1. NCBI lineage: Eukaryota > Metazoa > Chordata > Mammalia > Artiodactyla > Bovidae > Raphicerus > Raphicerus campestris. The sequence goes on from SJYW01008335.1 coordinate 21,405, forward strand.
TTCACTATTAGAATATAGAGATGCAACTGATTTTTGTGTGTTGATTTTTTTATCCTGCAAATTTGCTGAATGTGTGTGTGTGATTTTTAGAGTTTTCTACATATAAGAACATATGATCTGTGAGTAGAGAAAATTTTCTTCCTTTTCAATGTTTATATCTTTTATTTCTTTCTCTTTCTTAATTGTTCTGACTAGAATTTCCATTGCTATGCTAAATGGGAAGTGCCCAAACTGAAATTTCTTGTTTTGTTCCTGCTCTCAGGGAAAAAAGCTTTAAGTTTTTCACCATTGAGTATGATGTTAGTTGCGGATTTTCATATATGACCTTTATCATGTTGGGAAAGTTTCCTCCTATTTTTTTTAGTGCTTTTATCATGAAAAGGTATTGAATTTTGCTTTTTCTGCATTAATTCAGGTGATCATGTGTTTTTCCCCCTTCTTTCTATTAATATGATATAGTAATTGAATGATTTGTATATGTGGAGCCATTCTTGCATTCCAAGAATAAGTCCCATGTGGACATGGGGTATAATCCTTTTAATATGCTGCCAAATTTGGTTTGTTGAGGGTTTTTTCATCGATATTCATAAGGGATATTGTTTTTTTTTTCTTGTAGGTTTTTTTTTTCCTTTGGTATCAAGTTAATCCTGGCTTTATGAAATAAGTTAAGAAGTATTCTCTTTTCAATTATTTGAAAGAGTNGTTTCCTCCTTTTTTTTTAGTGCTTTTATCATGAAAAGGTATTGAATTTTGCTTTTTCTACATTAATTCAGGTGATCATGTGTTTTTCCCCCTTCTTTCTATTAATATGATATAGTAATTGAATGATTTGTATATGTGGAGCCATTCTTGCATTCCAAGAATAAGTCCCATGTGGACATGGGGTATAATCCTTTTAATATGCTGCCAAATTTGGTTTGTTGAGGGTTTTTTCATCGATATTCATAAGGTATATTGTTTTTTTTTTCTTGTAGGTTTTTTTTTTCCTTTGGTATCAAGTTAATCCTGGCTTTATGAAATAAGTTAAGAAGTATTCTCTTTTCAATTATTTGAAAGAGTCTGAGAAGGATTGGTGTTAATTCTTTTAAAATATTTAGTAGAATTCACCAGTGAAGCCATCTGGTCCTGAGTTCTTCTTTGTTGGGAAGTCTTTGATTAGTAATTCAATCTCTTTAGTAGTTATAGTTCTATTTAAATTTACTATTTCCTCATGAGTCAGATGTGGTAGACTTTGTGGTTTTAAGAGTTTTTCAGTTTCATCTAGGTTATCCAATTTGTTGGTGTACAATTGTTTGTACTAGTCTCTTATAATACTCTTTATTTCTGTAAAATTGGAGGTAATTAAATGTCTACTTTCATTTCTGATCTTAGTCATTTAAATCCTCTCTCTTTTTTCTTAGTTAGTATAGCTAAAGTTTTCTCAATTTTGTTGATTTTTTTGAAGAACCAACTTTTGGTTTTGCTAAATTTTCTTTATGGTTTTTCTATTCTTTAATTTATCTGCTCTAATCTTTTTGTTTATTTAATATCTTCCTTCTGCTAGCTTTAGATTTAGTTTGTTCTTTTATAGTTTCTTAATGTGTAATTTTAAATTATGGATTTGATATTTTTCTTCTTCAGTGTAAACATTTAGAACTATACATTTTCTCTTAGCACTGTTTTTGCTGCATCTTATGTTTTGGTACTTTTTTCATTATCATTTGTCTCAAAGTATTTCTAATTTCCTTCATGTTTTCTTCCTCGACCCATTGATTGTTTCAGTGGTGCTTAATTTCCACCTATCTGTAACATTTCTGGTTTTCCTTCTGTTATAAACTTCTGGTTTCATTCTATTGTGACTAGAAAATAAAATTTCTGTGATTTGAATATTTTTAAATCTATTGAAAATTATTCTGTGGCCTGGAGAGGGGACAGGATCAGGGGAGTAAAACACCATGAAGCTCTCCTCACATTTTGAAGATCACTTTTTCTTGTCTGGGAATTTACTTGGTTACTGTAAACCTTTGACTGTTTTCTTGAACTCCCACAAAACTGGCTCATACAGTTTCTGATTTTGTGTGTGTGATATTTCTGTGGGATGAGACAGTTTGGAGCTTTAAAGTCTGCCATTCTGCTGACATCCATCCTCCAGTGACATCTCTAGTTAGGTGTTTTTGTTTGGTTTTATTTTGGCTGCACTGGGTCTTCATTGCAGCACCAGAGCTTCTCTTATCATGACCCAAGGGCTTCTTATTGTGGAGTGTGGGCTCCAGAGTCCAGAGTGTGGGCTCCAGAATCCAGAGTGTGGGCTCAGCAGTTCAAGGCTCAGGCTCTCTAGCTGTGATGCATGGGCTCACTAGTTGTGGTGGGCAAGTTTAGTTGCCCCACGGTATGTGGCATCTTAGTTCCCTGATCAGATATCAATTCTGTGTCCCCTCATTGGAAGATGGATTCTCAACCACTGGCCACCAGGGAAATCCTTAGTCGTGTGTTAACATTTTATCATTGCAGCTGAAAGCCTCTTCAGATCATTGTGAGATGCAGCAGAGAATCAACACATAAACCCTTGGACAATCTGCTGTGCTTCCTGGGTCCCTTGGCATAGGTATGTCAGTGTGAGTCCTTAACAAGATTCCAAAATGAAGTTTTCATTGGGGAGTTTAAGGAGGGTGATTATATAGGAGCCTGAGAGAGCTTCTGGAGAAAAACTGCTGTGAAGACATGCCTCTACTTTTTCTAGGAAAAAACTTACTCAAAGTCATTTAAAATTCTCTGCAGCTAGTTCACCAATCTGGTAGAATCTTATAAATTATTATTATTTACCAATTTGTACGTGTGTATGTGCACACATGTTATGGAGAATGCAGTACGCACCTCACTGGCCTTCTACCTGTTCCCCCACCCCTTACCTCCTACCCCAAGAAACTAAAAGAACCTGGGCTCAGTATCCCTTCCAAGGACCTCAAAAGTTGGTGAACTCCTTCTAAAACCCTTCACAAACTCATGTGGAGAAGGTCTTCCTATTCTCCCCACCCCCTCGCTCCCATCCCACTCAGAAAAGAGGACCACAACTTTCTCTCTGATCAGTGTGATTTTAGTGCACAGCCTCAACCAAAGGCAGAGTGGTTCTGGGTTCCCTTCCTTCAGGATCTGAGCGAGTGAGTGAAGTCACTCAGTCATGTCCAACTCTTTGCGACCCCATGGGCTGTAGCCTACCAGCCTCCTCTGTCTATGGAATTTTCCAGGCAATAGTCCTGGAGTGGATTGCCATTTCCTTCTCCAGGGGATCTTCCCAACCCAGGGATCGAACCCAGGTCTCCCACATTGTAGACAGACGCTTTACCATCTGAGCCACCAGGGAAGGCAGGATCTGAGGCTCCTCTTAAAAAGAAAGAAACCAACGAAGCCACAGAGGTAGCCCATGTAATGTGAAGTGAAGTGAAGTGAAGTGGCTCAGTTGTGCCCGACTCTTTGCGACCCCATGGACAGTAGCCTGCACCATGGTCCTCTGTCCATGGGATTTTCTAGGCAAGAGTACTGGAGTTGGTTGCCATTTCCTTCTCCAGGGAATCTGCCCTACCCAGGGATCAAACCCAGGTCTCCCGCATTGTAGACAAACGCTTTACCGTCTGAGCCACCAGGAACTATTGGCCAGTTTGGGCACTGGGCTGGTTATTCCCACAAGGTTTCTGTCCTCAGAATCTGTACACGGATGAGTGTGCTTGCATTTGTAAACTTCTCTGTGTGTCATGGGAATAGTCAAGAATTTAAGCTGGGGGTTTCTGCTGCTTAAGACCTATCAAGACATTTAACTTTGGCCACAAACTGGAAAAATAGAAAGATCAGTTGTGAACTTCCTGTTTGCTTTTTGTCTTGAGCATTATTGGTGGTTCCTTCTTTCCTCAGAAGCACCTCCTTTTTAATTTCATCCTCAAGTAATTATGCAATTTGTAGAAACTGATAAAAAATAATATGATACAGAGAATTGGGCCAGCTGTGTGGGTATGAGACCAAAGGACTCTAAATTTTATTTAATGCTCTGTTGTTTATGTCTTGAAATTCTTAATAATTTTTGGACAAGGGCCCCATAATTTCATTTACCATCTTTGCAAAGTATATAGCTGTTCCCTTTACAATATGTGACTTCCAATCTTGATTCAAACTTGTGGTGTGACTTGGGCCATATTTTACCCTCTTTGGGCCTCTGCTTTCTCATCTGTATACAAGGGCAGTGGATGCATGTTTATTTCTCGCTAAATTCCCAACCCCTAGCACAGTGCCTGATACACATAGGCACTCAAATAATAATTGGGGAATGAATGAATTAAAGTCAAAGAAAACATGTTGCTGAAGATTTGAGAAGGAATGCTGAATTACAGAAATCCACCCCATAAGAGTTATAAAGATGAGCATTTCACAGGGGCATTATGAAATCAGGATGACAAAAACAGCATTTATCATCTCTTTCTCTTAGAATTATGCCAGTAATTTACAAAGTAGTGGATAAGGACAAAAAAAAAATAGACTCAGTGGATAAACCTGGGACCAACGCCAGACATTTCCTGTATCTTATGAATTCTGCATCTTTATATAAGCCTTCATGGAAAATGGCCTTGCAAGCTATAAAGTCAGCTTTGGATATTGCATTTCAGGCCAAGGTCTAGTTCAAATGCAATCTGGAAAAAGTACCATTTGGAAAAGCCGTTTGCCTGCAGCATTTTATTCCTCATTAATATTTGGTCTCACTCAGGACACAGGCAGAACTAAAGGCCAGGGCTGGGAAGGGAGAGGATTTTGCATAAGGACATCTCTAGGCAGCAGTGTGGGCCTGAACTGGATAAAAATGAAACAGCAGACCTGGCAGAACTGGGAAGCATTTACTCAAAGTCTGGGATGGCCACTGCTGCCTCTAGACTTCTGGGTTATCTTTCCAACCCTGACCCTTTCCCTGACCCCAGGAACATCTTGGAGGCCGTGTCCAGGGTGGGCTTTACCTCTGAGCCACAGAGGGCACTGGGCACAGATGAGCTCTTCAGACTCAAGGCCAAGGTTGAAGACAGCTCCCAGACCACAGTGCTTCTGCTTGTGGCTGCTTGCCACATGTCAAGTAACCTGGGAGGTGCTTCATGTGTTTTAGGTTTAATCCTTAAAACTCTTAAAAGTAGCTATTTCACCCATTTTGAAAGTGAGTAAATAGTAGGAGGATTGGTTCAAGATGGCTGAGTAGAAGCACGTGCTCTCATCTCCTTCTGTAAGAGCACTGAAATCACAACTAGCTGTTGAACAACCATCCACAGGAAAATACTGGAAGCCACAAAAAATGATACCCCACATCCAAAGATAAAGGAGAAGCCACAATGAAACAGTAGGAGGGGCACAATCATGATAAAATCAAACCCCATACCCACTAAGTGGGTGATCCGCAAACTGGAGAACAGTAATACTGAAGAAATTCTCCCACTGTTATGAAGGTTTGGACCCCACATCAGGCTTCCCAGCCTGGGGGTATGGCAACAGGACCAGGAATCCCTACAGAATCTGACTTTGTAAGCCAGTAGGATTTGATTAAAGATTTCCACAGGACTGAGGGAAACAGACACTTCACTTTTGTAGTGTTAGCCACTCAGTCATGATCAACTCTTTGTGACCCCCTGACTGCCAGGTTCCTCTATCCATGGAATTCTCCAGGTAAGAATACTGGAGTAGGTAGTCATTCTCTTCTCCTCGGGATCTTCCCAAACCAGGAATTTAACCTGGGTCTCCTGAAGGCAGATTCTTTACTGTCTGAGCCACCAGGGAAGCCCTCCACACTTGTAGGGCAAAAACAAATTCTTGTCTACACAAGGACCCAAGAGAAAGGAGCAGTGAGCCCACAGGAGACTGAAGTAGACCTACCTACTAGTGTTGAAGGGTCTCCTCTGGAGGAGTGGGTTGGCAGTGGCTCATCATGGGACATGGGTGCTGGTAACAGCAGTACTGGGAGGTGCTCCTTGGCATGAGCCCTCTTGGAGGTCACTATTAACTCTACCATAGAGCCTGTGAACTCCAGGGCCGGGTCACCTCAAGCCAGATAACTAACAGGGAGGAAGTATAGCCTCACCCTTGTAGCAGACAAGCATTAAAGTTTTACTGAGTATAGCCCTGCCAATCAGAGAAAGACCCACCAGTTTTTTCCTCCCATCGGGAAGCTTACCCAGGCCTCTTAGCCTCATCCAGAGGTCAGACAGAGGAATTAAGAAGAACTATAATCATGTAGCTATGGAGCAAAAACTATATCACAGAAAATTAATCAGAATGAAAAGGTAGAAGATTATGTTCCAAATGAAGGGACAAGATAAAACTTCAGAAAAACAACTAAATGAAGTGAAGACAGGCAATATTCCAGAAAAAGAATTCAGAATAATGATAGTGAAGATGATCCAGGATCTTGGAAACAGAATGGGAGAAGATGCAAGAAATGCGTACCGAAGTCCCAGAAGAACTAAAGAACAGAGATGAACAATACACTAGAAGGAATAACTGAGGCAGGAAAATGGATAAGTGGGCCTAGATGACAGTGAGAGTGGATAAGTGACCTGGAAGACAGAATGATGGAAATCACTTCCCAAACAGAATATAGATTAAAAAAAAAAAATGAAGACAGCCTAAGAGACCTCTGGGACAGTGTTAAACATACCAACATTTCCATTATAAGAGTCCCAGAAGGAGAAGAAAGAGAGAAAGGATCCAAGAAAATATTTGAAAAGATAATAGCTGAAAACTTCCCCAACATGGGAAAGGAAATAGTCAACCAAGTCCTGGAAGTGCAGAGAGTTCCAAGCAGGATAAATCAAAGGAGGAACACACTGAGACACACAGTAATCAAAATGACAAAAATTAGAGACAAAGATAAAATATTAAAAGCAACAAGGGAAAAATGACAAATGCCATACAAAGGAACTCCAATAAGGTTATTAGCTGATTTCTCAACAGAAACTCTACAAGCTAAAAGGGAATGACATAATGTATTTAAAGTGATGAAAGGGAAGAACATACAACCAAGAATACCCTACCCATTCAGATTTGATGGAGAAATCAAAAGCTTTAAAGGTAAGCAAAAGTTAAGGGAATTCAGTATCACTAAACCAGCTTTTCAACAAATGCTAAAGGAACTTCTTTAGGCAAGAAACACAGGCGAAGGAAAAGACCTACACAAAATAAACCCAAAACAATTCAGAAAATGGTAATAGGGTCATATATGTTGATGATTACCTTAGATGTAAATGGATTAAATGCACCAACCAAAAGAGACAGACTGTTGGGCAGATGAAAACATGGGCATGCATGCATTTACACTTAGCACATCACTCTACTTAACCCCCCAAATTGTATATAATTATTTTATATTGTTAGGTTAATCATAATTCCATTATGGCTTACAATTGTAATTATCTTTTATCTTTTTGTCTGGCTATTGATTGTAAAAACTGATAAACATCTTTTACTATTGTGAATATGTAACTGTTATACATTTTAATACCATTGTATACATCATTTTGCCAACAAAGGTCCATCTAGTCAAAGCTATGGTTTTTCCAGTAGACATGTATGGAAGTAGGAGTTGGACTGTGAAGAAAGCCAAAGAATTGATGCTTTTGAACTGTGGTGTTGGAGAAGACTCTTGAGAGTCCCTTGGACTGCAAGGAGATCCAAACAGTCCATTCTAAAGGAGATCAGTCCTGGGTGTTCTTTGGAAGAAATGATGCTGAAGCTGAAACTCCAGTACTTTGGCCAGCTCATGTGAAGAGTTGACTCATTGGAAAAGACTCTGATGCTGGGAGGGATTGGGGGCAGGAGGAGAAGGGAACGACAGAGGATGAGATGGCTGGATGGCATCACTGACTCAATGGACGTGAGTCTGAGTGAACTCCAGGGGTTGGTGATGAACAGGGAGGCCTGGCGTGCTGCATTTCATGGGGTTGTAAGGAGTTGGACATGATTGAGCTACTGAAATGAACTGAACTGATCATAATTGATCAACAGAAAATAATAGTATTCTATATCACTAAAACTACCATTTAATAGAAGAACCTGTAATCACTTTTTAAAATCCAGATGCACATTAGAATTATCTTGAAATTTTTTGAAAAATACAAATGTCCAGGTATTGTCTTTTCCTCCAGAGCTCCAGATATGATTCTAATGAGTGGTCTTGCTTAGAAACAACTGGGCTACATGATGACTTTTTACTTTATCCAGTTTGTTTTTCCATCTCAACTCAGGGGTACCATGTCATTTACTTTATGATACCCTATTTCACTATGTCTTTTTTTTTTTTTTTGCTCTTTCTCAAGGCTTTATTGAGTGCAGCAGAAAAGCTTTTGCACACACACATGCACATATATAGTATGAATAATATTAATATAATATATATATTTGAGAAAACATGAATTTTNTGACAAAAATTAGAGACAAAGATAAAATATTAAAAGCAACAAGGGAAAAATGACAAATGCCATACAAAGGAACTCCAATAAGGTTATTAGCTGATTTCTCAACAGAAACTCTACAAGCTAAAAGGGAATGACATAATGTATTTAAAGTGATGAAAGGGAAGAACATACAACCAAGAATACCCTACCCATTCAGATTTGATGGAGAAATCAAAAGCTTTAAAGGTAAGCAAAAGTTAAGGGAATTCAGTATCACTAAACCAGCTTTTCAACAAATGCTAAAGGAACTTCTTTAGGCAAGAAACACAGGCGAAGGAAAAGACCTACACAAAATAAACCCAAAACAATTCAGAAAATGGTAATAGGGTCATATATGTTGATGATTACCTTAGATGGAAATGGATTAAATGCACCAACCAAAAGAGACAGACTGTTGGGCAGATGAAAACATGGGCATGCATGCATTTACACTTAGCACATCACTCTACTTAACCCCCCAAATTGTATATAATTATTTTATATTGTTAGGTTAATCATAATTCTATTATGGCTTACAATTGTAATTATCTTTTATCTTTTTGTCTGGCTATTGATTGTAAAAACTGATAAACATCTTTTACTATTGTGAATATGTAACTGTTATACATTTTAATACCATTGTATACATCATTTTGCCAACAAAGGTCCATCTAGTCAAAGCTATGGTTTTTCCAGTAGACATGTATGGAAGTAGGAGTTGGACTGTGAAGAAAGCCAAAGAATTGATGCTTTTGAACTGTGGTGTTGGAGAAGACTCTTGAGAGTCCCTTGGACTGCAAGGAGATCCAAACAGTCCATTCTAAAGGAGATCAGTCCTGGGTGTTCTTTGGAAGAAATGATGCTGAAGCTGAAACTCCAGTACTTTGGCCAGCTCATGTGAAGAGTTGACTCATTGGAAAAGACTCTGATGCTGGGAGGGATTGGGGGCAGGAGGAGAAGGGAACGACAGAAGATGAGATGGCTGGATGGCATCACTGACTCAATGGACGTGAGTCTGAGTGAACTCCAGGGGTTGGTGATGAACAGGGAGGCCTGGCGTGCTGCATTTCATGGGGTTGTAAGGAGTTGGACATGATTGAGCTACTGAAATGAACTGAACTGATCATAATTGATCAACAGAAAATAATAGTATTCTATATCACTAAAACTACCATTTAATAGAAGAACCTGTAATCACTTTTTAAAATCCAGATGCACATTAGAATTATCTTGAAATTTTTTGAAAAATACAAATGTCCAGGTATTGTCTTTTCCTCCAGAGCTCCAGATATGATTCTAATGAGTGGTCTTGCTTAGAAACAACTGGGCTACATGATGACTTTTTACTTTATCCAGTTTGTTTTTCCATCTCAACTCAGGGCTACCATGTCATTTACTTTATGATACCCTATTTCACTATGTCTTTTTTTTTTTTTTTGCTCTTTCTCAAGGCTTTATTGAGTGCAGCAGAAAAGCTTTTGCACACACACATGCACATATATAGTATGAATAATATTAATATAATATATATATTTGAGAAAACATGAATTTTTGCTTAGCTAAAACATTTATAACATTTTGGTTTCACTTGTTTGACTAAATATGAATAGAATGCTAGATTTCTAATTTATATTCACTCAAAACTTTGATACACTTCCATCTATTCTGGCGTCTAATATTATTGCTAAATTCTAGGTAACATTATTTTAGTGATTTTTCAAGAAAAATTTTTTATGAGGCTTGAAACTTCTAATACAATTATGAAGAAATACTATGTCATAAAAAACAGGAAATTAACATGTGATACAATATTATTAACTGGGATTTTATTCAAATTTCACAAAATTTTGTGCTAGTGTCTATTATTTGTTTTCATACCTTATTTAAGATTCTACATTATATTTAGATGGATTCAGCAGTTTCAGCTGCATGCAACAATTTCTAATGAATTCTCTTTTCATTTTTACTCTGTAACAAATATTTTCTAATTTTCCTTATTATGGTTTCTTAGATACACCCATCATTTAAAAGTGAGCATTTGATTTCCAAGCACATGGATTTTTAAAGTAACTTTGATATTAATTTTTCATTTAAATACTTTGTTTTCTGCAATCACCCTCTCTGTTTTTTCAGTCTTTTAACTTTATTGAGGCTTTCAGTGGCTAAGTCAAAGATCTCTCTTGGTAAAAGTCACATTGCACTTGAAAATATGTGGGTTATTTTCATATATCTTTTGATATTGATTTCTAACATGATTCCATGATGATGAGAATAGATTCTCTATGATTTCAATACCTGTAGACCATGACATTTTTGCACCTTGTTTTATGTCCCTGGATATGTTCCAGTGACTCTTGGTGTATAGTCTATGGGAATTTAATTATAATTGGTATCCTGCAGCTGTGTGAAAATTGTATAAATCTTAATTATGTTGAATTGGTTCATAGTGCTTTTCAGGTCTACTATATCTTTCTACTTTTTTGTCCATTCATTCTATTAATTTTTGAGAGTTTGATATTGGGAAACTCCAACTAAAATCTTAATTTATATACTTAAAAAATTGTAATATATAGTAGAACTATATGTAATTTTGATCTGTACTTTCCAAGTTTCCTGTAAAAGTGTTATCATGCTTTCATAACTTAAAAAATAAAAAATAAGAAAAAAATGAATGAATTTTTTGAGTGAGTTCATATATTCCTTGACGCTACAATCATGATTTCAGCCTGAATCCCCTGAGCTCTGAAGCTCATGCTTATGCTCTTTCTTTTGTTTATCTGCTTCTTGCCCATTGATTTTGGGCTGGACCACAACTTGAGTAGTGATTGGCCATGAGCAAGCCTACCCAAGGTGACCACTGTTCCTCAGATTCAGTCCCAAAAATGGGCCATGCAGGACAGGCTGGAGCCTGAGTCACCTGCTGTGGGGTTGCCACATGCATCTCTGCAGAAGTAGCTGACTAGCACTTGTCTAACTTCCTCCCTGGAATATATGTTTATTCATCCAATCAACTGTTATCAAGTTCTCACTGTGCAGGCCTTGGGTTAGGTTCTGGAGATTCAGCAGTTAATGAGGCAGACCCCACAGTCTTGTCGGTGTTGTTGGCTGTCTTGTCTTTCCCTCTCCAGCTTACAAGAATAAACATGAAGGCCACACACGTTTCCCTCTTCTGTCTCTTGGTCCAGTCTCTGGACTGTGCAGCTGAACAAAGGTCGGCTTTCATCTTTACTTTGCATCCGGCCTTCTCTGAGGCCCTCAGGCTGCACATTTCCTAGACTAACCGTCTTCCCACCTCTGAGCCTCTTCCTTCTGGCCCCCATTCCACACTGCCTGGCACCGTAGGCCTGCCTCTGAAGGGGTCACTGGTATGGCTAGTTCCAAATCAGGGTGGGAGGCTGCCCATTACCCCCTTTAGAGCATAGCTGTGTGGGGACCATCCACCAGCCCTGGCACAGCCAGGCCTACACCCTCTCAGAGCTTCCTGAGGTCTGGCTGCTATGGGCCACTCAGGCCTCATTCCTCTGACTGGGCCCCAACACCCTTCCCTGGAGGGGAACAGGAACGTGGACACGAACATGCAGAAGCCGTTGCCGTGAAAGCTCACGAGGGTGCTGGTGTCCCAGCCTGGTCTGTGGCTCCTGCGAGCTGCGTCCTTCACCCTTCTTTCTCCAGGGTATCCTCCCTGCATTCCTAACTGTCCTGTGCAACAGAGACAGAAAACTAGAGCAACTGGACAAAGCAGTGTTCCACCCTTGGGGTCAGAGTTCACAGTAGTGCCTGGTGCTGGTTTGTTACTTTCCTTTTTCCAGTCTGGATGTCCTGCAGTATCCTTTTCTGGAAACC
>SJYW01008335.1:42922-63152 GCA_006410735.1 Raphicerus campestris
ACTTCTTTCCCAAAGGGCCCATTTAAATCTTGGCTTTGCCATGAGTGATGTTTGGATCTGAACAGCTCTAAGATAAAATGAAATGGTTCAAGTTAACATTCTTTTGTTTCAAGATTTCATGCTTATTATTTTCCTGTTGAGACCTCAGGCCAAAGTCCACATTTCTGACAGACAGAACATCTGAACGCTCAGGCAGTGAGCTAACGGACCTTGTTTGTCTTGGCTCAGCTGCCTCGAGGTGGGCCATTGATGACAGCAACAGGGTTGGCCAGGTTGAGAGCCCCCCATCCCAGGACCACAGTACCTCGTGGCTGGACCCCTGAGGGCTCTTCCTTGGACCTCTGTGGCCTTTGACCTTAGCCTGTGGTCTCTGCTCAGCAAAGACAATGGTGGCGGCTGGTTAAGGATATTCTGAGCCAATAGAGAGGCAGACCGGGGGTGGATGAGTCTAAGTCTCTCTGAGTAGAGGTCTCCTTGAGCCCAGAGTCTGGCTCCAGGATCTATCCACACAATATTTCTCATCTGGCGAGTACAGCTCTCAGGTATGGCCAGACATACAAATGCATCCCTGACCCATGAACCTGAACGGTGAGAGCTGCCCTGTCCCCATGTGTCAGATTCTCCCTTCCCATCCCTGCTGAGTCTTCCTTCACATCCCCACCCCTATCTAGAGCTTTCTCTGATGGTGCTTTCAAGTCCCCAAATGTCCCCCACCAGGTCCTTCCCTGACACTTTGCATCAAATCCTCCCCATCTAAACATCCCCTCTCAGCAGTGGCCCAATCTCCTCTCCAGCCCATCTTCTCAGGGAACCAGTCTCCACAAACTTGGCCTCAAAGGGGCTGGGGGCTTAGGGAATCAGGACCCCTGTCAGCTGAGACTCTGGGGGTAGAGGGGTCCAACCATGAGCAGCTCCTGGTACTGCACGCAGGAAGGATAGTGATGTCTGGGCTGGGGATATAACACCATTGGACTATGTTTTAGATTTTGCGGGCAGTTGTGAACCTTAACTGCTACTAATGATGCCTCTTCTGTGAGGGTGTGCTGAGGAAACCACCTGACCCACCCCAAGCCTGGGTTGCATTGGAGGCAACGTTGGAGCCTTGGATCTGGGTCAGGCAAAGTTCAAGCCCCACCGTGACTGGCTGCACAGTGTTGTGGGGGTTACATAGCTTTGTATGACGTGAACATGGCCAAACTGTCGAATCGCTATGAGGATGGAAGAAGCGATGGTGAAATTCACTGCTAGAGCCTCTTGTACAGCTTTCTGTAAATCGTAACCATCCCTTCAACAACTTGTTTCCAAGCAAGAGATCACTTGCCTGTTTGCAAAGTGATTTAGAGCTTTCTGGAAGAAGATGACACTAAAAGAGAGACTTTGGAATATGAGTGCAAGGCTGTAAATTCTGTCACAGAGCACAGGGTGAGCATGTCACCCTCACCTGCTCTGGGCTGTGCTTTGCTGGTGGTGACAGTGAGTGACTGAGCTGGAGCCCTGGGTTCCCGAGCACTGACCACATGGAGATGCTTGGGGAGACGGCTGGGACGGGCAGCTCCGTGCCTTCTTCCCAACCCTGTGGATGACTCTGTCTTTATCATTTATGCTTAAAAGAAAGCTCTGTGCTTAGTAAAGTGAAAATCTTCAGGATGAAGGGAGAATGAGGGCAGCTCTGTGGTCCACCCGAGTCATCCTCACATAAAGGCTGACTCAGCTGTGAACTTTTCCAAGGGATCAGCTCATAACCCAGGAGCCTGAAAAGCACTGATTGAAGAAGGGTGTGCTGACTTGCTGAAAAGCTCCCTAGCATGGATTCTTTCTAATAAAATGAGCTCATATTGAGTGGCCGATCTGGATGCCTCCACCAGCCCAAAAGCCTGCTGAGACTGAGTGAAGGCTGCCGGGCCTCAGAAAGCACATCATGGATACAGATGCTGAACTCAGCTGTCGTTGATGGGGGGCTCTGTGCAGCCAGCAGAGCCTGGCTGCCAGGCTGCTCCCTGCAGGGGGGGCCCGCCAGCCGTGGGTCAGCACAGGCTCCTCACTGGGGTGGCCAGATGGCCTGCTCATGCTTTTCTGAGTACTTTCCAGGTTCCTTTTACTTCCTCCCCTGCCCTCTCCCCTCATGAGATGCAGTGCCGAGTGGGGTCAGTGCCAGGTGGAGAGGATACATGGGGTCAGTGAGGAGAGGCTGCTGTGTCAGCTTCTTTGAAGCAGCCAGCTTTGTGACTTGTGACGGTGACCCGATCACTGCCTTGCTGTTGAGCCCAGCGCAGAGACCCCAAGGCCTGCCCGGGGCAGCAGCCACAGCCCACGTGCAGCTATTGAGCACTTCATCTTTTTATTTTGGTTTTCTTTTTAATTGACGTATAGTTGATTTTCCAAGGTATGACAAAGTGATTAGTGGTACATATCTGTAGACAGCTATTCTTTTTCCAATTCCTTATTGGAAAAATATTGAGTATAATTCCCTATGTGTGTGTGTGTGTGTNAAAGTGGGCACCCTTGTCTTGTTCCTGACTTTAGGGGAAATGCTTCCAATTTTTCACCATTGAGGATAATGTTTGCTGTGGGTTTATCATATATAGCTTTTATTAGGTTGAGGTATGTTCCTTCTACTCTTGCTTTCTGGAGAGCTTTTATCATAAATGGATATTGAATTTTGTCAAAGGCTTTATCTGCATCTATTGAGATAAACATATGGCTTTTATTTTTCAATTTGTTAATGTGGTGTATTACACTGATTGATTTGTGGATATTGAAGAATCCTGGCATCCCTGGGATAAAGCCCACTTGGTCACGGTGTATGATCTTTTTAGTNCTATTGAGATAAACATATGGCTTTTATTTTTCAATTTGTTAATGTGGTGTATTACACTGATTGATTTGTGGATATTGAAGAATCCTGGCATCCCTGGGATAAAGCCCACTTGGTCACGGTGTATGATCTTTTTAGTGTGTTGTTGGATTCTGATTGCTAGAATTTTGTTAAGGATTTTTGCATCTATGTTCATCAATGATATTGGCCTGTAGTTGTCTTTTTTGTGGCATCTTTGTCAGGTTTTGGTATTAGAGTGATGGTGGCCTCATAGAATGAGTTTGGAAGTTTACCTTCCTTAGCAATTTTCTGTAAGAGTTTAAGTAGGATAGGTGTTAGCTCTTCTCTAAATTTTTGGTAGAATTCAACTGTGAAGCCATCTGGACATGGGATTTTGTTTGTTGGAAGATTTCTGATTACAGTTTCAATTTCTGTAATTGTGATGGGTCTGTTAAGATTTTCTATTTCTTCCTGGTTCAGTTTTGGAAAGTTGAACTTTTCTAAGAAATTGTCCATTTCTTCTGCATTGTCCATTTTATTGGCATATAATTGCTGATAGTAGTCTCTTATGCTCCTTTGTATTTCTGTGTTGTCTGTTGTGATCTCTCCATTTTCATTTATAATTTTATTGATTTGATTTTTCTCCCTTTATTTCTTGATGAGTCTGGTAATGGTTTGTCAATTTTATTTATCCCTTCACAGAACCAGCTTTTGGCTTTGTTGATTTTTGCTATGGTCTCTTTTGTTTCTTTTGCATTTATTTCTGCCCTAATTTTTAAGGTTTCTTTCCTTCTACTAACCCTGGGTTTCTCCATTTCTTCCTTTTCCAGTTGCTTTAGGTGTAGAGTTAGGTTATTTATTTGACCTTTTTCTTATTTCTTGAGGTATGCCTTTATTGCTATGAACTTTCCCCTTAGCACTGCTTTTATAGTGTCCCATAAGTTTGGGGTTGTTGTGTTTTCCTCCTCATTCATTTCTATGCATATTTTGATTTCATTTTTGTTTTCTTCTGTGATTTGTTGGTTATTCAGCAGCGTGTTGTTCAGCCTACATATGTTGGAATTTTTAATAGTTTTTCTCCTATAATTGAGATATAATATTACTGCATTGTAGTCAGAAAAGATGCTTGGAATGATTTCAACTTTTTTGAATTTACCAAGGCTAGATTTATGGCCGAGGATGTGATCTATCCTGGAGAAGGTACCGTGTGTACTTGAGGAAAAGATGAAATTCATTGTTTTGGGGTGAAATGTCCTATAGATATGAATTAGGTTTAACTGGTCTATTGTATCCTTTAAAGTTTGTGTTTCCTTGTTAATTTTCTGTTTAGTTGATCTATCCATAGGTGTTAGTGAGATATTAAAGTCTCCCAGTATTATTGTGTTACTGTTAATTTCCCCTTTCATACTTGTTAGCATTTATCTTACATATTGCAATGCTCCTATGTTGGGTGCATATATATTTATAATCGTTATATCTTCTTCTTGGACTGATCCTTTGATGATTATGTAGTGGCCTTCTTTGTCTCTTTTCACAGCCTTTGTTTTAAAGTCTATATTATTGGATATGAGTATTGCTAGTCTTGCTTTCTTTTGGTCTCTATTTGCGTGGAATATCTTTTTCCAGCCCTTCACTTTCAGTCTGTATGTGTCCCTTGTTTTGAGGTGGGTCTCTTGTAGACAACATATATAGGGGTCTTGTTTTTGTATCCATTCAGCCAGTCTTTGTCTTTTGGTTGGGGCATTCAACCCATTTGCATTTAAGGTAATAACTGATAAGTATGATCCTGTTCTGAAGGAGATCAACCCTGGTATTTCTTTGGAAGGAATGATTCTAAAGCTGAAACTCCAGTACTCTGACTACTTCATGCGAATAGTTGACTCATTGGAAAAGACTTTGATGCTGGGAAGGACTGGGGGCAGGAGAAGAAGGGGATGACCGAGGAAGAGATAGGTGGATGGCGTCACTGACTTGACGGACGCGAGTTTGAGTGAACTCCAGGAGTTGGTGACGGACAGGGAGGCCTGGCGTACTGTGATTCATGGGGTCCCAGAGTTGGACACGACTGAGTGACTTAACTGAACTGAACTGATGATCCTGTTGCCATTTACTTTATTGTTTTGGGTTCGGGTTTATACACCCTTTTTGTGTTTCCTGTCTAGAGAATATCCTTTAGCATTTGTTGGAGAGCTGGTTTGGTGGTGCTGAATTCTCTCAGCTTTTGCTTGTCTGTAAAGCTTTTGATTTCTCCTTCATATTTGAATGAGATCCTTGCTGGGTACAGTAATCTGGGCTGTAGGTTGTTTTCTTTCATCACTTTAAGTATGTCTTGCCATTCCCTCCTGGCCTGAAAAGTTTCTATTGAAAGATCAGATGTTATCCTTATGGGAATCCCCTTGTGTGTTATTTGCTGTTTTTCCCTTGCTGCTTTTAATATTTGTTCTTTGTGTTTGATCTTTGTTAATTTGATTAATATCTGTCTTGGGGGGGGGTTTCACCTTGGGTTTATCCACTTTTAATATTTGTTCTTTGTGTTTGATCTTTGTTAATTTGATTAATATCTGTCTTGGGGGGGTTTCACCTTGGGTTTATCCTGTTTGGGACTCTCTGGGTTTCTTGGACTTGGATGATTATTTCCTTCCCCATTTTAGGGAACTTTTCAACTATGATCTCCTCAAGTATTTTCTCATGGTCTTTCTTTTTGTCTTCTTCTTCCAGAACTCCTATGATTTGAATGTTGGGGCATTTAACACTGTCCTGGAGGTCTCTAAGATTGTCCTAATTTCTTTTAATTCGTTTTTTCTTTTTCCTCTCTGATTCATTTATTTCTACCATTCTATCTTCTAATTCACTAATCCTATCTTCTGCCTCTGTTATTCTACTATTTGTTGCCTCCAGAGTGTTTTTGATATCATTTATTGCATTATTCATTATATATTAACTCTTTTTTATTTCTTCTAGGTCCCTGTTAAATCTTTCTTGCATCTTCTCAATCCAGGCTATGTATCTGTGATTCCATTTTGATTTCAAGATTTTGGATCATTTTTACTATTATTATTTGGAATTCTTTATCAGGTAGATTCCCTATCTCTTCCTCTTTTGTTTGGTTTGGTGGGCATTTGTCCTGTTCCTTTACCTGCTGGGTACTACTCTGTCTCTTCATCTTGTTTATATTGCTGAGTTTGGGGCCTTTCTGTATTCTGGCAATTTGTGGAGTTCTTTTTGTTGAGGAGTTTCCTCACTGTGGGTGGGGTTGTATGGGTGCCTTGTCAAGGTTTCTTGGTTAGGGAAGCTTGTGTCGGTGTTCTGGTGGGTGGAGCTGGATTTTTCACTCTGGAGTGCAATGAAATGTCCAGTAATGAGTTATAAGATGTCAATGGTTTTGGAGTAACTTTGGGCAGCCTGTATATTGGAGCTCAGAGCTATGTTCCTGTGTTGCTGGAGAATTTGCCTGATATGTCTTGCTCTGGAGCTTGTTGACTCTTGGGTGGTGCTTGGTTTCAGTGTAGGTATGGAGTCGTTTGATGAGCTCCTGTCAATTAATGTTCCCTGGAATCAGGAGTTGTNAGAATTTGCCTGATATGTCTTGCTCTGGAGCTTGTTGACTCTTGGGTGGTGCTTGGTTTCAGTGTAGGTATGGAGTCGTTTGATGAGCTCCTGTCAATTAATGTTCCCTGGAGTCAGGAGTTGTCTGGTGTTCTCAGGGTTTGGACTTAAGCCTCCTGCTTCTGGTTTTCAGTCTTATTTTTACAGTAGTCTCAAGACTTCTCCTTCTATACAGCACCGTTGATAAAACATCTAGGTTAAAGATGAAAAGTTTCTCCACAGTGAGGGACACCCAGAGAAGTTCACAGAGTTATATGGAGAAGAGAAGAGGGAGGAGGGAGTTAGAGGTGACCCGAATGAGATGAGGTGGTATCAATAGAGGATAGAGCAAGCTAGCCAATAATCACTTCCTTATGTGAACTCCATAGTCTGGACTGCTTAGAGATGTTCACGGAGTTATACAGAGAAGAGAAGAGGGAGGAAGGAGACAGAGGTAGCCAGGAGGATAAAAACGGGGAATCAAAAGGAAAGAGACAGATCCAGCCAGTAATCAGTTCCCTAAGTGTTCTCTACCATCTGCAACATGCAGAAATTCACAGAATTGGGTAGAGAAGAGAGGGGGTAGGGAGGAGACTAGGCGACCAGGTGGAGAAAAAGGAGAGTCCAAAGGGGGAGAGAGCAGTCAAGCCAGTAATCTCACTCCCAAGTGGGAGTGAAGACTGGGTTCTTAAAGGTATAAAATTGATAACAAATACCAAAGAGCAAAGATAAAAAATCTAGAGTAGAGTTTGGAATTTCAGAAATACAATATTAAAGGAAAGAAGAAAAAAATAGGAAAAAAACCCAAAGTCACAAAAATTATATAAAAAAAAATATATATATATATATGAAGTTTGCTTTTAAAAATAGGCTCTTTTTTTGCAAAGTAATAATAGGTTATAAAAGTGAAAATTAAAGGAGTAATAGAGGACTTAAAAAATTAAAAAAAATTAAAAAAAAGAATGATTATAAAAATAATAAAAATATATCTAGGACTTTCTCTGGTGTTGTGGGTATTGTGGGATCAGTTCATTTTCAGATAGTTCCCTGGTCCAGCTTATATTTCTCAAGATCTATAGGCCCCTTCCTATGAGGTCGGTACTAATGACAGGGTTTTAATCTATTGCACCTGTCACTTCCAAGGCAGTTCCCTCTGTTTTATCTTCTTCTGTTTGCTGGTCTCTTCAGTGTCTGATTTCCACCCTGACACAAAGAGGGCAGTGGTGGACACTTTTTTCAGGCTCACTTGTTCAGTCACACTGTGGGGAGGGAGGGACGCTGCAAACAAATAACACCGGTGTGTGCTCGCAGTGCCTCAGTCACACTGGGCCTGCCTCAGCTCACGGCATGTATACCTTCCCTGCTCACACTGCTCAGGCTCTAGGTTGCTCCACCAGGAACTGTCCAAGGCCAGTCCTGGGCTGCATGCACCTCCCAGGTCTAAGCTGCTCATGTTCAGGCACTCAGGGTAGTCCTCAGAGGTGCAGATTCAGTTGGGCCTGCATTTTGTGCCCTTCCCAGGTCCAAGCAGCTCAGGTGATGATGTATTTGGCGAGCACAGTCACTGTGAATTATCCCCTCCCCTGTCCCTGCCTCTCATTTTTCTAGGTGTACAACTGGCGCCCCTTCTCAGGCAGATGTTGACTGTACAGAATCCCAAGAAGTCTTAGTTAGCAAAGAAGCCTGCTTATAGTTTTGTAGATAATGTCTCTCTGGGACTGCAATTGCCCCTTTCTGACTCTGGCTGGCTGTCACTGGAGGGGGATGGTCTGCAGCTGGCTATTTCTGTTCAGTCCTTTGTTCTGTATGCAGGACTGGCGGTGTCTTAGGTTAGGGCAGGCTTTTCACACGGTAATTATCCCACAGTCTGGTTTGCTAGCCCAAGTTAATTCACTCAGATTGTGCTCAGGGCATTCAGGCCAGATCCTTACTGTAAGCACGGCAGCCCACACCTCCCTACCCAGCCCCCACTTGCTAGTGGTGGGTGCAGGTGTCTGCACTACTTCTCTGCTGGGAGAGTTACCGTTGGGCTCATAATCTGTGGGTTTTAATTATTTATTTTTTTATCCTCCCTGTTATGTTGCCCTCTGTACTTCCAAGGCTCGCCACTGACTTGGCAGTGAGAGTGTTTCCTGGTGTTTGGCAACTTCTCTCTTTTTAAGACTCCCTTCCCAGGATGGAGCTCTGTCCCTACCTCTTTTGTCAACTTTTATATTTTTTCTTATCTCCTTTTGAAGACAATGGGCTGCTTTTCTGGGTGCCTGATGTCCTCTGCTGGCATTCAGAAGTTGTTTTGTGGAATTTACACAGTGTTTAAATGTTCTTTTGGTGAATTTGTGGGGGAGAAAGTGGTCTCCCTGTCCTATTCCTCCATCATCTTAGGACTGCCCCCTACCATTGTACATTTTGAATAGTCTTTATCTGTTGTATATATAATATGTTGAAATACACATGCAATGATATGATACCTGGTGTTTGCTTCACTTTTTGCTGCTGTGGGTGAAAACAGCAGCCATCAAATGTTGATAATTGTTGGAGCCAGGTTATTTAGTACATTGTATTATTGGACATTATTTGTGACTTTGTATACATTTGTACAGTAACAAGTTAAAAAACCAAAGGAAACCAAGAGCAGATTCTCTGTGCTCCCTTCCTCAGAGGTGGATTGAAGAGGATGAGAACGTGGACTCTGGGCTCAGCGGCTGAGCGCCCAGCGGCGGGGCTCACCCTCATGCCCAGCTGGGAGCTGAACTGGATGGAGCTGCCTCGGGGAGGAGAACTGGTATATCTTGAGGGCAAAGAAGACAGTAACAGACAGGACTCCGCAGCACAATGGCTGTCTCTGAGGCATTTTCACAGAGAGTCATTACTTATTAGCTACAATTCATGTACTTTTATATTTTAATAAAAATTTATTTATTTTAGTTGGAGGCTAATTACTTTACAATATTGTATTGGTTTTGCCATACATTGACATGAATCCACCACGGGTGTACATGTGTTCCCCATCCTGAACTTCCCTCCTACCTCCCTCCCCATCCCATCCTTCTGGGTCATCATGTACTTTTAGAACTAGGNATATATATATATGAAGTTTGCTTTTAAAAATAGGCTCTTTTTTTGCAAAGTAATAATAGGTTATAAAAGTGAAAATTAAAGGAGTAATAGAGGACTTAAAAAATTAAAAAAAATTAAAAAAAAGAATGATTATAAAAATAATAAAAATATATCTAGGACTTTCTCTGGTGTTGTGGGTATTGTGGGATCAGTTCATTTTCAGATAGTTCCCTGGTCCAGCTTATATTTCTCAAGATCTATAGGCCCCTTCCTATGAGGTCGGTACTAATGACAGGGTTTTAATCTATTGCACCTGTCACTTCCAAGGCAGTTCCCTCTGTTTTATCTTCTTCTGTTTGCTGGTCTCTTCAGTGTCTGATTTCCACCCTGACACAAAGAGGGCAGTGGTGGACACTTTTTTCAGGCTCACTTGTTCAGTCACACTGTGGGGAGGGAGGGACGCTGCAAACAAATAACACCGGTGTGTGCTCGCAGTGCCTCAGTCACACTGGGCCTGCCTCAGCTCACGGCATGTATACCTTCCCTGCTCACACTGCTCAGGCTCTAGGTTGCTCCACCAGGAACTGTCCAAGGCCAGTCCTGGGCTGCATGCACCTCCCAGGTCTAAGCTGCTCATGTTCAGGCACTCAGGGTAGTCCTCAGAGGTGCAGATTCAGTTGGGCCTGCATTTTGTGCCCTTCCCAGGTCCAAGCAGCTCAGGTGATGATGTATTTGGCGAGCACAGTCACTGTGAATTATCCCCTCCCCTGTCCCTGCCTCTCATTTTTCTAGGTGTACAACTGGCGCCCCTTCTCAGGCAGATGTTGACTGTACAGAATCCCAAGAAGTCTTAGTTAGCAAAGAAGCCTGCTTATAGTTTTGTAGATAATGTCTCTCTGGGACTGCAATTGCCCCTTTCTGACTCTGGCTGGCTGTCACTGGAGGGGGATGGTCTGCAGCTGGCTATTTCTGTTCAGTCCTTTGTTCTGTATGCAGGACTGGCGGTGTCTTAGGTTAGGGCAGGCTTTTCACATGGTAGTTATCCCACAGTCTGGTTTGCTAGCCCAAGTTAATTCACTCAGATTGTGCTCAGGGCATTCAGGCCAGATCCTTACTGTAAGCACGGCAGCCCACACCTCCCTACCCAGCCCCCACTTGCTAGTGGTGGGTGCAGGTGTCTGCACTACTTCTCTGCTGGGAGAGTTACCGTTGGGCTCATAATCTGTGGGTTTTAATTATTTATTTTTTTATCCTCCCTGTTATGTTGCCCTCTGTACTTCCAAGGCTCGCCACTGACTTGGCAGTGAGAGTGTTTCCTGGTGTTTGGCAACTTCTCTCTTTTTAAGACTCCCTTCCCAGGATGGAGCTCTGTCCCTACCTCTTTTGTCGACTTTTATATTTTTTCTTATCTCCTTTTGAAGACAATGGGCTGCTTTTCTGGGTGCCTGATGTCCTCTGCTGGCATTCAGAAGTTGTTTTGTGGAATTTACACAGTGTTTAAATGTTCTTTTGGTGAATTTGTGGGGGAGAAAGTGGTCTCCCTGTCCTATTCCTCCATCATCTTAGGACTGCCCCCTACCATTGTACATTTTGAATAGTCTTTATCTGTTGTATATATAATATGTTGAAATACACATGCAATGATATGATACCTGGTGTTTGCTTCACTTTTTGCTGCTGTGGGTGAAAACAGCAGCCATCAAATGTTGATAATTGTTGGAGCCAGGTTATTTAGTACATTGTATTATTGGACATTATTTGTGACTTTGTATACATTTGTACAGTAACAAGTTAAAAAACCAAAGGAAACCAAGAGCAGATTCTCTGTGCTCCCTTCCTCAGAGGTGGATTGAAGAGGATGAGAACGTGGACTCTGGGCTCAGCGGCTGAGCGCCCAGCGGCGGGGCTCACCCTCATGCCCAGCTGGGAGCTGAACTGGATGGAGCTGCCTCGGGGAGGAGAACTGGTATATCTTGAGGGCAAAGAAGACAGTAACAGACAGGACTCCGCAGCACAATGGCTGTCTCTGAGGCATTTTCACAGAGAGTCATTACTTATTAGCTACAATTCATGTACTTTTATATTTTAATAAAAATTTATTTATTTTAGTTGGAGGCTAATTACTTTACAATATTGTATTGGTTTTGCCATACATTGACATGAATCCACCACGGGTGTACATGTGTTCCCCATCCTGAACTTCCCTCCTACCTCCCTCCCCATCCCATCCTTCTGGGTCATCATGTACTTTTAGAACTAGGGCAGATAACAATGTTTACAAACCTTCTAAAGGCATTTGGGTAAAATAGCTAGAGGCTGAGGCAGAAACAGAGGGATTGAAAAAATAAAATGTGTGAAAATGCAAGAGAGTGATAACACATTGTGAGTACTGGTCCTGGATCCTGGCTCTGTATTACCCCCAACCTGCCAGCTGCTCTGGGGTTGGGATGCAGGTGGGGCTGTCTGGCTGCCTACCCGGCTGCCCGACAGCATGGCCAGCTCTTCATGAAACAGGCTCAAGAAGTGAGCTTGCCCAGAGCTTTGGTCACTGTGCCAAAAAAATGAATTCTCTACAGTTTTGAATCACATTTTTTTGAATTATTCCTAAACATGAGTTTTATACTGTAAACGTATACTTTACACATTTGTAGGCACTAATACTACTATTCTGCAAGGTTTTAAACCTTAAATGAAAAATCTCACACTTCATTTGTCATTTTATGACTTGATTTTTCTGCAAAATTATGTTTGGCAATTTATCCTTGTGGGTGCAGCTAGTTTGAGTTCCTTTGAATGCCACAATGAAATTAAAAATTTTTTAGACTCACATAAAAAAAGAAAAGGGTAGTATTAATTTTAGTGACATTTTACTTAGTCCTACATAGCCTAAATAGTATTTTTCCCCATTTTACAAATGAGGAAAAGGAATGATTTGCCCAAGGGCTCATGCCAGTAAGAAGCAAGCTGAGATGCACATCTGGACCCTCAGTGCTGGACACCTGCCCAGAGGGACCCAAAGTTCTAGTCTCTAGCTCTCATCCCCCCATGGACGAACCAAGGAGAAGGGGCTTCTCTCGCGAGGAATCTAACTGCTCCATGCCCTGCTGTTATGGGGAGCCTGAGGACCATGGAGGTGGCTCAAGGGTGAGGGTCAGAGGCATCCAGAGAGATGGAGGAGCAGGCACACTGCCCACCTCCTCTGACCAGGGTAACACTGCACTGGGAGAAAAACGCCCAGGGAGCCTGCTCCTTCATCCCTCTGGGTGCAGGGCATGGAGCAGTTAGATTCCTAGCGAGAGAAGACCCT
Organism: Raphicerus campestris; assembly: GCA_006410735.1. Taxonomy (NCBI): domain Eukaryota; kingdom Metazoa; phylum Chordata; class Mammalia; order Artiodactyla; family Bovidae; genus Raphicerus; species Raphicerus campestris. Next base: position 55,687 of record SJYW01008335.1, read on the forward strand.
TCTCCTTGGTTCGTCCATGGGGGGATGAGGGCTAAAGACTAGAACTTTGGGTCCCTCTNTTGATGCTAACAACAAAATATCACCAATAGTTACATAAACTTGCTTGCCTGCCAACCAATCATGCTTTGCTGAGTAGTCTAGCCCCCTCCTCCCCTAAACTATAGGATAAAAGGCTTCCAAAGCGGGTGTTCGGGGCTCCCCACCTTCGACTGGCCTGGTGGGGGCCCGGATCCAAAATTGTACTGCTCCCCACCTTCAGCCTGGTGGGGGCCCGGATCCGAAATTGTCAATAAACTGCTCCCCACCTTCGATTGGCCTGGTGGGGGCCCAGATCCGAAATTGTCAATAAACTGCTCCCCACCTTCGATTGGCCTGGTGGGGGCCCGGATCCGAAATTGTCAATAAACTGCTCCCACCTTCTATTGGTTTGGTGGAGGGCCCAGATCCGAAATTATCAATAAACCTTTTTCTTTCTGAACTCCGTCTGGTGGTCTCTATCGGCAGCTAAGTCCCTTACAGTTTTGAATTAAGTGCCTTGTTCAGTAACTTTAGAAAAGCTGAAAGAGGAAACAAAACTCTGAAACCCCTTTCATATGCTCTCAGGCTGTTTCACCCAAGGGTGCCTTCATGCGTCAGCCAGGCCTTGCTTAGTGATAACCCCGGGAAGAGATGAAAGGAGGCCCTAGGGACAGCTGGGGGGGTGAGCCAGGGAAAGCGTGGGAGGCGACTTCCCATGGGTGCAGCCTGAACCTTCACATACCCGCAGACTTGCCCAGGAGAGACAGCGACGTCCCAGCAGTGTTTAAGGACTGTTCCAAGAGTTCAGGGAGCGTGTAAGCTGAGCCCTGTCAGAGGCTGAACACCCTGTCTCTGACTGAGCAAGGTCAAGTCTGTCTGGGGCATTCTCAGCTGCTGTGGACACCTGTGAGAACTCAGAGGTCATCTAAGAACAAAGCCAAGACGCTGGCAATAGAAACCCAGAGGGGAGGGGGAGAGTTCATCTGACTTGCTGATTAAGAAAAAAAGCCATAGACATCCATAGGGCATGATTCTGTTTTCATTTTATTTTACTGAACAAATGCTTACAGAGTTTTATGCATTTGAGGGGCTAGCTCAGTCCTGTACTAATACCACATCATTTCACCCTCATGGTGCCCATTAAGCTGTGACCATTATCATCCTACATTACAGATGAAAGTCAAGTCTGGTGAGGTAAGTAACTTGCCCAAGTGGCTGTACTGGGTCTTGGCCCCAGCAACTTGGTGTCACAGGCATGCCCACTGCTCTAGGCCTTTCTGGGGACACCCCCACCTCATGTGAGGAGCACCATGATTCTACCGCGGGGCCAGTTCTCCCTCTGAAGAGGGGGCTGAGAAACAGCTAGGCTCCTTGAGTCTTTCCTCACCCGCATTCTGGAAAATTCTCTTTACTTTTGCCTTTTCCTGGTTTTATCAAATCTTTTTTTCTGGTCTATTGGGCCATTCCTCAATTTCATCAGCAGACATTACTTTTTGTTTTTAGTTGCGGCACACAAACTCCTAGTTAGAGCATGTGGGATCCAGTTCCCTGGGATCAAATTCTGGCCCCTGCACTAAGAGCTAGGAGTTTTGGCCCCTGGACCACCAGGGAAGCCCCAGTAGACATTACATTTTTAAGCCAGCATTTCCCCAGCTGGGTCCTGCAGAACCCTCATTCAGGGGTGGGCTGGAAAGCGCCTAGAGTCAAAAGGGCCCCAGTGGTTAGTGTGCCAAAAAAATGAATTCTCTACAGTTTTGAAACATTCCTAAACATCAGTTTTATACTGTATTTGTATACTTTACACATATGTAGGCACTGATACTACTGTTCTGCAAGGTTTTAAACCTTAAATGAATAATCCCACACTTCATTTGTCATTTTATGACTTGATTTTTCTGCAAAATTATGTTTGGCAATTTATGCTTGTGGATGCAGCTAGTTTGAGTTCCTTTGAATGCCACAATGAAATTAAAAATTGTCTCAGTTCAGTTCAGTTCAGTCGCTCAGTCGTGTCCGACTCTTTGCGACCCCATGAATTGCAGCACGCCAGGCCTCCCTGTCCATCACCAACTCCCGGAGTTCACTCAGATTCACGTCCATCGAGTCAGTGATGCCATCCAGCCATCTCATCCGTGGTCATCCCCTTCTCCTCCTGCCCCAATTCCTCCCAGCATCAAAGTCTTTTCCAATGAGTCAACTCTTTGCATGAGGTGGCCAAAGTACTGGAGTTTCAGCTAGACCCACATAAAAAAAGAAAAGGGTAATAATTTTAGTGACATTTTACTTATTTTCCCCCATTTTACAAATGAGGAGAAGGCAATGGCACCCCACTCCAGTACTCTTGCCTGGAAAACCCCATGGACGGAGGAGCCTGGAGGGCTGCAGTCCATGGGGTCGCTGAGGGTCAGACACGACTGAGCGACTTCACTTTCACTTTCATGCATTGGAGAAGGTAATGGCAACCCACTCCAGTGTTCTTGCCTGGAGAATCCCAGGGATGGAGTGCCTGGTGGGCTGCCGTCTATGGGGTCGCACAGAGTCGGACACAACTGAAGTGACTTAGCAGCAGCAGCACAAACGAGGAAAAGGAATGATTTGCCCAAGGGCTCATGCCAGTAAGAAGCAAGCTGAGATGCACATCTGGACCCTCAGTGCTGGACACCTGCCCAGAGGGACCCAAAGTTCTAGTCTCTAGCTCTCATCCCCCCATGGACGAACCAAGGAGAAGGGGCTTCTCTCGCGAGGAATCTAACTGCTCCATGCCCTGCTGTTATGGGGAGCCTGAGGACCATGGAGGTGGCTCAAGGGTGAGGGTCAGAGGCATCCAGAGAGATGGAGGAGCAGGCACACTGCCCACCTCCTCTGACCAGGGTAACACTGCACTGGGAGAAAAACGCCCAGGGAGCCTGCTCCTTCATCCCTCTGGGTGCAGGGCATGGAGCAGTTAGATTCCTAGCGAGAGAAGACCCTTCTCCTTGGTTCGTCCATGGGGGGATGAGGGCTAAAGACTAGAACTTTGGGTCCCTCTGGGCAAGTGTCCAGCACTGAGGATCCAGATGTGCATCTCAGCTTGCTTCTTACTGGCATGAGCCCTTGGGCAAATCATTCCTTTTCCTCGTTTGTGCTGCTGCTGCTAAGTCACTTCAGTTGTGTCCGACTCTGTGCGACCCCATAGACGGCAGCCCACCAGGCACTCCATCCCTGGGATTCTCCAGGCAAGAACACTGGAGTGGGTTGCCATTACCTTCTCCAATGCATGAAAGTGAAAGTGAAGTCGCTCAGTCGTGTCTGACCCTCAGCGACCCCATGGACTGCAGCCCTCCAGGCTCCTCCGTCCATGGGGTTTTCCAGGCAAGAGTACTGGAGTGGGGTGCCATTGCCTTCTCCTCATTTGTAAAATGGGGGAAAATAAGTAAAATGTCACTAAAATTATTACCCTTTTCTTTTTTTATGTGGGTCTAGCTGAAACTCCAGTACTTTGGCCACCTCATGCAAAGAGTTGACTCATTGGAAAAGACTTTGATGCTGGGAGGAATTGGGGCAGGAGGAGAAGGGGATGACCACGGATGAGATGGCTGGATGGCATCACTGACTCGATGGACGTGAATCTGAGTGAACTCCGGGAGTTGGTGATGGACAGGGAGGCCTGGCGTGCTGCAATTCATGGGGTCGCAAAGAGTCGGACACGACTGAGCGACTGAACTGAACTGAACTGAGACAATTTTTAATTTCATTGTGGCATTCAAAGGAACTCAAACTAGCTGCATCCACAAGCATAAATTGCCAAACATAATTTTGCAGAAAAATCAAGTCATAAAATGACAAATGAAGTGTGGGATTATTCATTTAAGGTTTAAAACCTTGCAGAACAGTAGTATCAGTGCCTACATATGTGTAAAGTATACAAATACAGTATAAAACTGATGTTTAGGAATGTTTCAAAACTGTAGAGAATTCATTTTTTTGGCACACTAACCACTGGGGCCCTTTTGACTCTAGGCGCTTTCCAGCCCACCCCTGAATGAGGGTTCTGCAGGACCCAGCCGGGGAAATGCTGGCTTAAAAATGTAATGTCTACTGGGGCTTCCCTGGTGGTCCAGGGGCCAAAACTCCTAGCTCTTAGTGCAGGGGCCAGAATTCGATCCCAGGGAACTGGATCCCACATGCTCTAACTAGGAGTTTGTGTGCCGCAACTAAAAACAAAAAGTAATGTCTGCTGATGAAATTGAGGAATGGCCCAATAGACCAGAAAAAAAGATTTGATAAAACCAGGAAAAGGCAAAAGTAAAGAGAATTTTCCAGAATGCGGGTGAGGAAAGACTCAAGGAGCCTAGCTGTTTCTCAGCCCCCTCTTCAGAGGGAGAACTGGCCCCGCGGTAGAATCATGGTGCTCCTCACATGAGGTGGGGGTGTCCCCAGAAAGGCCTAGAGCAGTGGGCATGCCTGTGACACCAAGTTGCTGGGGCCAAGACCCAGTGCAGCCACTTGGGCAAGTTACTTACCTCACCAGACTTGACTTTCATCTGTAATGTAGGATGATAATGGTCACAGCTTAATGGGCACCATGAGGGTGAAATGATGTGGTATTAGTACAGGACTGAGCTAGCCCCTCAAATGCATAAAACTCTGTAAGCATTTGTTCAGTAAAATAAAATGAAAACAGAATCATGCCCTATGGATGTCTATGGCTTTTTTTCTTAATCAGCAAGTCAGATGAACTCTCCCCCTCCCCTCTGGGTTTCTATTGCCAGCGTCTTGGCTTTGTTCTTAGATGACCTCTGAGTTCTCACAGGTGTCCACAGCAGCTGAGAATGCCCCAGACAGACTTGACCTTGCTCAGTCAGAGACAGGGTGTTCAGCCTCTGACAGGGCTCAGCTTACACGCTCCCTGAACTCTTGGAACAGTCCTTAAACACTGCTGGGACGTCGCTGTCTCTCCTGGGCAAGTCTGCGGGTATGTGAAGGTTCAGGCTGCACCCATGGGAAGTCGCCTCCCACGCTTTCCCTGGCTCACCCCCCCAGCTGTCCCTAGGGCCTCCTTTCATCTCTTCCCGGGGTTATCACTAAGCAAGGCCTGGCTGACGCATGAAGGCACCCTTGGGTGAAACAGCCTGAGAGCATATGAAAGGGGTTTCAGAGTTTTGTTTCCTCTTTCAGCTTTTCTAAAGTTACTGAACAAGGCACTTAATTCAAAACTGTAAGGGACTTAGCTGCCGATAGAGACCACCAGACGGAGTTCAGAAAGAAAAAGGTTTATTGATAATTTCGGATCTGGGCCCTCCACCAAACCAATAGAAGGTGGGAGCAGTTTATTGACAATTTCGGATCCGGGCCCCCACCAGGCCAATCGAAGGTGGGGAGCAGTTTATTGACAATTTTGGATCTGGGCCCCCACCAGGCCAATCGAAGGTGGGGAGCAGTTTATTGACAATTTCGGATCCGGGCCCCCACCAGGCTGAAGGTGGGGAGCAGTACAATTTTGGATCCGGGCCCCCACCAGGCCAGTCGAAGGTGGGGAGCCCCGAACACCCGCTTTGGAAGCCTTTTATCCTATAGTTTAGGGGAGGAGGGGGCTAGACTACTCAGCAAAGCATGATTGGTTGGCAGGCAAGCAAGTTTATGTAACTATTGGTGATATTTTGTTGTTAGCATCAAGGTCCTGTTTTCCAGAGCTAGATCCTGTTTCTTAGGTTGCTGATCAAACATTGCAGTGAGACACCTGGTGGTATTTTATTGTTCCCTTTCTTTAAAATTGTGGGGCTTTCCATCCCAGTAAAGCTGACCTAGTACCTAGTATTCATCTCCTTGGAAATGTTGACTTAGTATTCATATCTGATATTCATCTCCTTGGGAACGCTTTTCCAGTCTAGTAAGCTGTTTCTATATTCCCGTAAACTAACCTAGCATTTAACTCTTCTGGGAACATTTAGCTTCCTTCTTCAAAAACAACTGAGAAAACTCTAGCTTTTTAAAAATTGTTTTCTTCTTTTCTGATTTGGATTCCTTTTATTTCTTTTTCTGCTCTGATTGCTGTGGCCAAAACTTCTAGAACTATATTGAATAGTAGTGGTGAAAGTGGGGACCCTTGTCTTGTTCCTGACTTTAGGGGAAATGCTTTCAATTTTTCACCATTGAGAATAATGTTTGCTGTGGGTTTGTCATATATAGCTTTTATTATGTTGAGGTACGTTCCTTCTATTTCTGCTTTCTGGAGAGTTTTTATCATAAATGGATGTTGAATTTTGGTTGCAGATGACATGATCCTCTACATAGAAAATCCTAAAGACTCCATCAGAAAACTACTAGAGCTAATCAATGAATATAGTAAAGTTGCAGGATACAAAATCAACACTAAGAAATCCCTTGCATTCCTATACACTAATAATGAGAAAGTAGAAAAAAGAGTTAAGGAAACAATTCCATTCACCATTGCAATGAAAAAAAAAAATCCTTAAGAATATACCTACCTAAAGAAACTAAAGACCTGTATATTGAAAACTATAAAACACTGATGAAAGAAATCAAAGAGGACACTAATAGATGGAGAAATATACCATGTTCATGGATCGGAAGAGTCAATATAGTGAAAGTGAGTATACTACCCAAAACAATCTACATTTTCAACGCAATCCCTATCAAGCCACCAGCAGTATTTTTCACAGAACTAGAACAAATAATTTCAAGATTTGTATGGAAATACAAAAAACCTCGAATAGCAAAAGCAATCTTGAGAAAGAAAAATGGAACTGTAGGAATCAACTTGCCTGACTTCAGGCTCTACTACAAAGCCACAGTCATTAAAACAGTATGGTACTGGCACAAAGACTGAAATATAGATTAACGGAACAAAATAGAAAGCCCAGAGATAAATCCACACACCTAAGGACACCTTATCTTCAACAAAGGAAGCAAGAATATACAATGGAGTAAAGACAATCTCTTTAACAAGTGGTGCTGGGAAAACTGGCCAACCACTTGTAAAAGAATGAAACTAGATCACTTTCTAACACCACACACAAAAATAAACTCAAAATGGATTAAAGATCTAAATGTAAGACCAGAAACTATAAAACTCCTAGAGGAGAACATAGGCAAAACACTCTCTGACATACATCACAGCAGGATGCTCTATGATCCACCTCCCAGTATACTGGAAATAAAAGTGAAAATAAACAAATGGGATCTAATTAAAATTAAAAGCTTCTGCACAACAAAAGAAACTATAAGCAAGGTGAAAAGACAGCCTTCAAAATGGGAGAAAACAATAGCAAATGAAGAAATTGACAAACAACTCATCTCAAAAATATACAAGCAACTTATGCAGCTTAACTCCAGAAAAATAAACGATCCAATCAAAAAAAATGGGCCAAAGAATTAAATAGGCATTTCTCCAAAGAAGACATACAGATGGCTAACAAACACATGAAAAGATGCTCAACATCACTCAT
>SJYW01008335.1:100307-126088 GCA_006410735.1 Raphicerus campestris
GACTCTGAAGTTTTCAACTGTTTACTTGTTCTTTCATCGATAGTGATTTATCAAGGGCCTACTGTGTGCCAGACACTATCCCTGACCAAGCAGTCCCAGCCCTATTCTCATGACACTCACGTTTTAGGGGTGGAAGAAAACAACCAAAGAAACTTTAAACAATGACATTTCAGATAGTTATTAGTGCTCTGAATGCATCAAAACAGGGTAATGTGAGTAAGAAAGAAGTGAGAGCTACTTTAGGAGGAATGGTCAGGGAAAGCCTCTTCTAAGGGCTGGGACCAGGCCATGAGCCATGGTCAAGAGGAGCATGTACAAATGTCCTGGGGCTTTGTGGGTCCTATGGAGCTTTTAGAAGCCCAGAGAAGAGCACAGGAGTTTCAGAGAAGAGGGCAAGCCACCAGGTCAGAGCAGTGGGGAGGGACCAGATGGTACAGGGCCTTGTAGACTCTGATGTGGGCTTTATATTTCATTTTAAGTACAATATGAAGCCGTCATGCAATATGAAAAGCTTCCATGGTGGCTCAGATGGTAAAGAATCTGTCTGCAATGCAGGAGACCCTAGTTTGATCCCCGAGTCAGAAAGATCTCCTGGAGAAGGGAATGGCAACCCACTGCAGTATTCTTGCCTGGAGAATTCCATAGACAGAGGAGCTTGATGGCTACAGTCCATGGGGTCGCAAAGAGTTAGACACAACTGAGGGACTAACTTCCGTACTCTTGCCTTGAGAACCCCACAAACAGTATGAAAAGGCAAAATGATAGGATACTGAAAGAGAAACTCCCCAGGTCAGTAGGTACCCAACACACTACTGGAGATCAGTGGGGAAATAACTCCAGAAAGAATGAAGGGATGGAGCCAAAGCAAAAACAATACCTAGCTGTGGATGTGACTGGTGATAGAAGCAAAGGCTGATGCTGTAAAGAGCAGTATTGCATAAGAACCTGGAATGTCAGGTAAGAGTTGACTCATTGGAAAAGACTCTGATGCTGGGAGAGATTGGAGACAGGAGGAGAAGGGGACAACAGAGGATGAGATGGCTGGATGGCATCACTGACTCGATGGACATGAGTCTGAATGAACTCTGGGAGTTGGTGATGGACCGGGAGGCCTGGCGTGCTGAGATTCATGGGGTCGCAAAGAGTCGGACATGACTGAGCGACTGAACTGAACTAAACTGAACTGAGGGACTAACACTTTCATGAAACCACTGGAGGATTTTAAACAGAAGAAGGACATGTCTAATTTTCATATTAAAAAGATGGTCCAGCTGCTTATGAAGAACGATTTTTAAGAGCCCAAAAATAGATATAGGAAGACCAGTTACTAGGATATGGCAGTAATCCAGGCAAGAGGTAATAACTATCATTAACTCCATTTCATGGAAGCCTAGAGAAGATGTTCTTGCCTGGAGAATCCCAGGGATGGGGTAGCCTGGTGGGCTGCCATCTATGGGGTCACATAGAGTTGGACATGACTGAAGTGACTTAGCAGCAGCAGCAGCAGAGAAGATGTAATTAATGCAAATACATACAGCAGATAATAATAATTTTCTACTTTTATTTGCAAAGTGATTTTAATTTGAAAAGCCTTCTTTTCTCTATCAATTCATTTGAACTGCAGAACAACCCAGGGATGAATTATTATTCTGGTTTCTTGGAGACTCCCAGAAGCTGGTACTTATCAAGAGAGCCCAGAAGTGTTAAGTGCTGGGAGCCTAAGTGAAGCCTAGGCCTCCTGCTTACCAGCCTGTGCATTCTCTCCTTCCCTTTTCTTATGCCAGCCCATCCCCAGAGTTATAAACAGCAGGAACAGAAACCCAACCAACAATCCAAAGCCCCAGAGCCAGCCACCCTCGAGAACTCCAAAAGTCGTTCAGATTGCACTTGCTGAGCCCTGATGGGATGCTGAACTGGGTTTCATTTGCTGAAAGATTAGGAAACAAAGGAGACAGGCATTTAAAATGTAGTTGGAAAAAATTGGACAGACATTCCTGAATTATTAAAAATGCTTAGCAAATTGTAAGTGATATCCAATTACAAAACACTTTAGGAGGAACCCAGATTCTTTCCTTGTGGCAAATGGACCCAAACTGAAACACTTTCTTGATATGGGTTTTTTTTTTTTTGCACCAAATGTGGCATCTTAGTTCCCCTGATCAGGGATGGAAACTGTGCCCCCTGAAGTGGAAGCACAGAGTCCTAACCAGGACCACCAGAAACGTCCCTAAATGGATCTTGAGGGCACTAGGGGGGAGTCATTAACCCACTAACTCCCACAGCACCAGCTGAGGAATGTTCAACAGGAGAGGTCCCTTCCAAGAACCCTTAGCTATCTTTCGCTGCAAAGAACAAAGCACCCTGAAACTTGGTGGTCTGAAGCACGGCAGCATTTTTATTCTCGTCATGAGTTTTGTGGTCCAAGAATTTGGACAGGCCAAGGTGGAGCTGGCTTGTCTCTGATTCATCTTCTCTGGGCCTCAGCTGAGAGGGGCTGGAATCCTCCAGCAACCTTGTGGTGCTTGGCCTGGGGTGAACCATAGGCTGAGCTGGACTGGGCTTGTTGGTCAGAACGTATCCACGTGGTCCCTCTGTGAAGCTTGGGATCTTCACAGCACCAAGAGCGAGGGTTCCAGAGGACAAAGTGTGGAAAGCACCTGGCCTTTTATGGCTGGCCTTGGAAACCCACAGCATCACTTCCATCCAACCATCAGAGCAAAGCATCACAAGCCCATTTACACTCAGAAGGTCATTGAACTCCTATCTTTCAGCAGAAATAGCACAGTGCCATTTTGTTCTTCAAGCAGTAGATTATCACATATAAAGAATGAATAAGACTGAGAAATTAGATTATGTCAATGTACTGAAATTTTTTCTTTACAATTAATAAATATGGGAAACAAAGCAATCTTATTATATTGAGAGATTTGGAGCACAAAGTTTTGCTGCATTAGAAACAATAAAAGGCCACTATTATAGTCCATTGGGTAGGACTCTGCAAACATTTGTTGTTACTGCTGTGTGTGTGTGTGTGCGCACGCACACACATCTGTGTAGGATTTGAACCCTGTCAGTAAATATGAATTAATAGTGAGTGTGAGTTGGACTGTGAAGAAGGCTGAGTGCCGAAGAATTGATGCTTTTGAACTGTGGTGTTGGAGAAGACTCTTGAGAGCTCCTTGGACTGCAAGGAGATCCAACCAGTCCATTCTGAAGAAGATCAACCCTGGGATTTCTTTGGAAGGAATGATGCTAAAGCTGAAGCTCCAGTACTTTGGCCACCTCATGCGAAGTGTTGACTCATTGGAAAAGACTCTGATGCTGGGAGGGATTGGGGGCAGGAGGAGAAGGGGACGACTGAGGATGAGATGGCTGGATGGCATCACAGACTCGATGGATGTGAGTCTGAGTGAACTCCGAGAGATGGTGATGAACAGGGAGGCTTGCCGTGCTGCGAATCATGGGTTCGCAGAGTTGGGCACAACTGAGCAACTGAACTGAACTGAACTGAACTGATGGTATGCATATGATATGAACATAAATGGTATGAGGAATAAAGAAATGACTACAATTAAGATTGTCTTCTTAGGAAGGTTTTAATAAAGACCTTTTTCCCTGGAAGGCTTATTTCAGTCAGCTTTTAAAGAATGCAGGAAAAATATTTACTTCAAATGAGTGCTGCTAATTACAAATGAATCAGCTCTTTTCACTAAAGCAAGCCCAGTAGGACTTACACTTGGAAATACTTAATGAGAATTAATAGAGTTATTGCATGTTTGAAATAAGAGAGATACTCCTTGGAAATAAAGCTATGACAAACTTAGACAGTGTTTTAAAAATCAGAGACATGACTTTGCTGACAAAGGTCCATATAGTCAAAGCTATGGTTTTTCCAGTAGTCATGTACAGATGGGACAGTTGGACCATAGAGAAGGTCAAACACTGAAGTTTTGATTGATGCTTTCCAATTGTGCTGGAGAAGACTCTTGAGAATCCTTTGGACTTCAAGAGTGAACTCATTGGAAAAGACTCTGATGCTAGGAGGAGAAGGGGCAACAGAGGGTGAGGTAGTTGGATGGCATCATTGACTCAACAGGTGTAAGTTTGAGCAAACTGGGATATAAAGGACAGGGAAGCCTGGTGTGCTGCAATTCATGGAGTCAAAAAGAGTCAGACATGACTTTGTGACTGAATGACAACACCAAGAGAGAGGGAAAAATGAAGTAAGAACTAGAGTAAGAACCATCAGGAAAAAAAGTAAGATTTTGTCTACTGATCCTCATAGTGGGCCTTAGGACCGCTATCCACTCAATTCTCCAGTAGCAAGTACAGTGTTGAATTTTAAGCCAACTTTTTCACTCTCCTCTTTCACTTTCATNTGGTCTGAAGCACGGCAGCATTTTTATTCTCGTCATGAGTTTTGTGGTCCAAGAATTTGGACAGGCCAAGGTGGAGCTGGCTTGTCTCTGATTCATCTTCTCTGGGCCTCAGCTGAGAGGGGCTGGAATCCTCCAGCAACCTTGTGGTGCTTGGCCTGGGGTGAACCATAGGCTGAGCTGGACTGGGCTTGTTGGTCAGAACGTATCCACGTGGTCCCTCTGTGAAGCTTGGGATCTTCACAGCACCAAGAGCGAGGGTTCCAGAGGACAAAGTGTGGAAAGCACCTGGCCTTTTATGGCTGGCCTTGGAAACCCACAGCATCACTTCCATCCAACCATCAGAGCAAAGCATCACAAGCCCATTTACACTCAGAAGGTCATTGAACTCCTATCTTTCAGCAGAAATAGCACAGTGCCATTTTGTTCTTCAAGCAGTAGATTATCACATATAAAGAATGAATAAGACTGAGAAATTAGATTATGTCAATGTACTGAAATTTTTTCTTTACAATTAATAAATATGGGAAACAAAGCAATCTTATTATATTGAGAGATTTGGAGCACAAAGTTTTGCTGCATTAGAAACAATAAAAGGCCACTATTATAGTCCATTGGGTAGGACTCTGCAAACATTTGTTGTTACTGCTGTGTGTGTGTGTGTGCGCACGCACACACATCTGTGTAGGATTTGAACCCTGTCAGTAAATATGAATTAATAGTGAGTGTGAGTTGGACTGTGAAGAAGGCTGAGTGCCGAAGAATTGATGCTTTTGAACTGTGGTGTTGGAGAAGACTCTTGAGAGCTCCTTGGACTGCAAGGAGATCCAACCAGTCCATTCTGAAGAAGATCAACCCTGGGATTTCTTTGGAAGGAATGATGCTAAAGCTGAAGCTCCAGTACTTTGGCCACCTCATGCGAAGTGTTGACTCATTGGAAAAGACTCTGATGCTGGGAGGGATTGGGGGCAGGAGGAGAAGGGGACGACTGAGGATGAGATGGCTGGATGGCATCACAGACTCGATGGATGTGAGTCTGAGTGAACTCCGAGAGATGGTGATGAACAGGGAGGCTTGCCGTGCTGCGAATCATGGGTTCGCAGAGTTGGGCACAACTGAGCAACTGAACTGAACTGAACTGAACTGATGGTATGCATATGATATGAACATAAATGGTATGAGGAATAAAGAAATGACTACAATTAAGATTGTCTTCTTAGGAAGGTTTTAATAAAGACCTTTTTCCCTGGAAGGCTTATTTCAGTCAGCTTTTAAAGAATGCAGGAAAAATATTTACTTCAAATGAGTGCTGCTAATTACAAATGAATCAGCTCTTTTCACTAAAGCAAGCCCAGTAGGACTTACACTTGGAAATACTTAATGAGAATTAATAGAGTTATTGCATGTTTGAAATAAGAGAGATACTCCTTGGAAATAAAGCTATGACAAACTTAGACAGTGTTTTAAAAATCAGAGACATGACTTTGCTGACAAAGGTCCATATAGTCAAAGCTATGGTTTTTCCAGTAGTCATGTACAGATGGGACAGTTGGACCATAGAGAAGGTCAAACACTGAAGTTTTGATTGATGCTTTCCAATTGTGCTGGAGAAGACTCTTGAGAATCCTTTGGACTTCAAGAGTGAACTCATTGGAAAAGACTCTGATGCTAGGAGGAGAAGGGGCAACAGAGGGTGAGGTAGTTGGATGGCATCATTGACTCAACAGGTGTAAGTTTGAGCAAACTGGGATATAAAGGACAGGGAAGCCTGGTGTGCTGCAATTCATGGAGTCAAAAAGAGTCAGACATGACTTTGTGACTGAATGACAACACCAAGAGAGAGGGAAAAATGAAGTAAGAACTAGAGTAAGAACCATCAGGAAAAAAAGTAAGATTTTGTCTACTGATCCTCATAGTGGGCCTTAGGACCGCTATCCACTCAATTCTCCAGTAGCAAGTACAGTGTTGAATTTTAAGCCAACTTTTTCACTCTCCTCTTTCACTTTCATCAAGAGGCTTTTTAGTTCTTCTTCACTTTCTGCCGTAAGTGTGATGTCATCTGCATATCTGGGGTTACTGATATTTCTCCCGGCAATCTTTGTTCCAGTTTGTGCTTCATCCAGTCCAGCATTTCTCATGATGTACTCTGCATATAAGTTAAATAAGCAGGGTGAAAATATATAGCCTTGACATACTCCTTTCTGTACAAAATCATTGCAGATGGTGACTGCAGTCATGAAATTAAAAGACACTTACTCCTTGGAAGGAAAGTTATGACCAACCTAGATAGCATATTCAAAACCAGAGACGTTACTTTGCCAACAAAGGTCCATCTCATCAAAGCTATGTTTTTTCCAATGGTCATGTATGGATGTGAGAGTTGGACTATAAAGAAAGTTGAGTGTCAAAGAATTGATGCTTTTGAACTGTGGTGTTGGAGAAGACTCCTGAGAGTTCCTTGTATTGCTAGGAGATCAAACCAGTCAATCCTAAAGTAAGTCAGTCCTGAATATTCACTGGAAAGGCTGATGCTGAAGCTCCAATACTTTGGCCACCTGATACATAAAACTGACTCATTGGAAAAGACCTTGATGCTGGGAAAGATTGAAGGCAGGAGGAGAAGGGGATGACAGAGGATGAGATGGTTGAACACTGTCTCAATGGACATGAGTTTGAGTAATCTCTGGGAGTTGGTGATGGACAGGGAGGCATGGCATGCTGCAGTCCATAGGGTCTCAAAGAGTCGGACACTACTGAGCAACTGAACTGAACTGAAGTACAATGTGGTTTCAAAGTGTGTGACAAAGGATGAATAGGTTTTCTTCTCCCACAAGAGGATACAATACACAAGGAAGAAGAAAAATCTGGATTAGTCTGAATTCCAATTAGTTTTAAAAATAGCCTTTTGTTGAGATTAATTCATGTACCATAAAATCTAACCATTCGAAAATGTACAATTCAAGGTTGTTGCTATATTCAACAACAGATAGAAGTTGTGCAACCATCAGCACAATCTAATTTTAGAATGTTTTCACTACCCCCAAAGAAATCCTGTACCCATTAGCAGTCACCTGCCAGTTCCTCTCCCCAACCTCAGTCCAAGGTAACAGTCTTCTACTTCTGTGTCTAGATTTGCCTCTCCTGGGATCGCCTTATAAATGGACATAAAGCAATTATTTGTGTCTGGTTTGTTTCATTACAAGACACATCCATATATCAGTTCTTCATTCATTTTACTGAGGAACAATATATTCCATTATATGGATACACTGCCTTTTGTTTATCCATTTATCAACTGATAGATGTTTGGGTTGTTTCTACTTTTTGGCTATGATAAATAATATTGCTATGAACGTTCATGTACACGTGCTGTGTAGACTTCATTTCTCTTGCATGTATACCTAAGAGTAAAAGGCTGGGTCATGTAATTTAACATTTTGAGGATCTGCCAAAGTGTTTTCCAAAATGGCTGCATGATTTTACACTCCCATTAGCTCTGTATGAGGGTTTCAGTTTCTCCAATTGCCAATACTTGTTATTGTTTGTTTTTGACTATAGTCATCCTAGTGAGTGTAAGGTGGTATCTCACTGGGATTTTGATTTGCATTTCTCTGATGATTAATGATGGTGAACATTTCTTCATGTGATTTTTAGCCATTTGTATATCTTCTTTGGAGAAATGTATATTCAAATCCTTTGCCCAGTTGTAGTTGGGCTATTTGTCATTATTATATTATTGAGTTGTAAGAGTTCTTTATATATTTTGGATACAATTCCCTTATCAGATTAATTTGATAATATTTCTCCCATTGTGTGGGTTGTTTTTTCCCCCTCTTGATGGTATCATTTGCAGCATAAATGATCTTAATTTTGGTAAAGTCCAGTTTTTCTAATTCCTTTATTGCTTGGGCTTTGGTGTCATATCTAAGAAGCCATTGCCTAATTGTAGGTGGCAAAAATTCATTATAGTTTCTTTTCAGAGTTTTGTGATGTTAGCTTTTACATTTATGTCCCTGATCATTTTGAGTTAATTTTGGGGTATGGTGTGTGGTGGGAGTTCAACTTTATTATTTTATTTGTGGATACCCAGTTGTCCAACATTGTTTGTTGAGAAGTCTATTCTTTCCCTCAGTTATCTTGGTACCCTTGCAGAAATTCAACTGATATAAATGTAAGGGCTTATTTCTGGACACATCATTCTTTTTGTATTGATAAAAGTATTTTCTTTATGCTACCAGCATGATATTTTGATTACTAAAGCTGTACAGTAAAATTTGAAATCACGAAATGTGAGGTGTCCAACTTTTTTTTTTTTTTTTAAGATTGTTTTGGCTCTTCTGGGTCCCTAGCATTTCTATATAAACTTTTGGGTCAACTTGTCA
Source organism: Raphicerus campestris (assembly GCA_006410735.1). Lineage (NCBI taxonomy): Eukaryota > Metazoa > Chordata > Mammalia > Artiodactyla > Bovidae > Raphicerus > Raphicerus campestris. Next base: position 109,066 of record SJYW01008335.1, read on the forward strand.
ATTTTCACAAAAAGCTAGTGGAATTTTGATAAGGATTACATTGAATCTGTAGATCAATTTAGGACAAGTGTAACCTGGACGATGTTAAATTCTGTTATCCACAAACCTAGGGAATCTTTTGATTTATTTAGGTCTTTATTTCAATGTTTTGTAGTTTTCAGTATATACATCTTATATTTTTATTCCTAAGAATTTTATTCTTTTTGATTCTACTGTACATAAAATTATTTTCTAAGTTTTATTTTTGGATTATTCATTGCAAATGTATAGAAATATAATTTATATTTATTTTTCTATCCTGCAATGTTGCAGATATATAGCTTTACTTGTTTATTCACTCTGAGAGTTTTCTTATGGATTCCTTAAGACCTTCTACATAAGAGGTGATGTCATCTGCAAATATAGACAATTTTACTTTGTATTTGATCTGGATGTGCTTCATTTCTTTTTCTTGCCTTACTGTTTTGGTTGAAACCTCCTGTCCAGTGTTGAATAGAAGTGCAAGAGTGAACACCCTAGTTTGTTCCTAATGCTGGGGGAAAGCATTCAGTCTTTAAATATAATACAGTTGTTGCTCAGTCACTACATTGAGTCTGACTGTTTGCAACCCCACGAACTGTAGCACACCAGTTTCCTCTGTCTTCCAGTACCTCCCAGAGCTTGATCAAATTTATGTCAACTGACTCAGTTATGCTATCTAACCATCTCATTCTGTGCCACCCTCCTTTTGCCTTCAGTCTTTCCCAGCATCAGGTTCTTTTACAATGAGTCCCCTCTTCACATCAGGGTGTCCAAAGTATTGCAGTTTCGGCATCAGTTTTTCCAGTGAATATTCAGGGTTGATCTCCTTTAGGATTGACTGGTTTGATCTTGCAGTCCAAGGGACTCTCAAGAGTCTTCTCCAACACCACAGTTCAAAAGCATAATTTCTCAGTAGTCAGCCTTCTTTATGGTCCACCTCTCACATCCATGTTTTTTGGGTGTTAGTTCTAAAAGGTCCTGTAGGTCTTCATAAAACTGTTCAACTTCAGCTTCTTCCTGGTTGGGGCATAGACTTGGATAACTGTGATATTGAATGGTTTGCCTTGGAGATGAACAGANTTTTTTTTTTTTAAGATTGTTTTGGCTCTTCTGGGTCCCTAGCATTTCTATATAAACTTTTGGGTCAACTTGTCAATTTTCACAAAAAGCTAGTGGAATTTTGATAAGGATTACATTGAATCTGTAGATCAATTTAGGACAAGTGTAACCTGGACGATGTTAAATTCTGTTATCCACAAACCTAGGGAATCTTTTGATTTATTTAGGTCTTTATTTCAATGTTTTGTAGTTTTCAGTATATACATCTTATATTTTTATTCCTAAGAATTTTATTCTTTTTGATTCTACTGTACATAAAATTATTTTCTAAGTTTTATTTTTGGATTATTCATTGCAAATGTATAGAAATATAATTTATATTTATTTTTCTATCCTGCAATGTTGCAGATATATAGCTTTACTTGTTTATTCACTCTGAGAGTTTTCTTATGGATTCCTTAAGACCTTCTACATAAGAGGTGATGTCATCTGCAAATATAGACAATTTTACTTTGTATTTGATCTGGATGTGCTTCATTTCTTTTTCTTGCCTTACTGTTTTGGTTGAAACCTCCTGTCCAGTGTTGAATAGAAGTGCAAGAGTGAACACCCTAGTTTGTTCCTAATGCTGGGGGAAAGCATTCAGTCTTTAAATATAATACAGTTGTTGCTCAGTCACTACATTGAGTCTGACTGTTTGCAACCCCACGAACTGTAGCACACCAGTTTCCTCTGTCTTCCAGTACCTCCCAGAGCTTGATCAAATTTATGTCAACTGACTCAGTTATGCTATCTAACCATCTCATTCTGTGCCACCCTCCTTTTGCCTTCAGTCTTTCCCAGCATCAGGTTCTTTTCCAATGAGTCCCCTCTTCACATCAGGGTGTCCAAAGTATTGCAGTTTCGGCATCAGTTTTTCCAGTGAATATTCAGGGTTGATCTCCTTTAGGATTGACTGGTTTGATCTTGCAGTCCAAGGGACTCTCAAGAGTCTTCTCCAACACCACAGTTCAAAAGCATAATTTCTCAGTAGTCAGCCTTCTTTATGGTCCACCTCTCACATCCATGTTTTTTGGGTGTTAGTTCTAAAAGGTCCTGTAGGTCTTCATAAAACTGTTCAACTTCAGCTTCTTCCTGGTTGGGGCATAGACTTGGATAACTGTGATATTGAATGGTTTGCCTTGGAGATGAACAGAAATCATTCTGTCGTTTTGAGATTGCATCCAAGTACTGCATTTCAGACTCTTTTGTTGACCATGATGGCTACTCCATTTCTCCTGAGGGATTCCTGCCCACAGTAGGAGATATAATGGTCACCTGAGTTAAATTCACCCATTCCAGTCCATTTTAGTTCGCTGATTCCTAGAATGTCGATGTTCACACTTGCCATCTCTTATTTGACCTCTTCCAATTTGCCTTGATTCATGGACCTGACATTCCAGGTTCCTATGCGATATTGCTCTTTACAGCATCAGCCCTTGTATCTATCACCAGTTACATCCACAGCTGGGTATTGTTTTTGCTTTGGCTCCATCCCTTCATTCTTTCTGGATTTATTTCTCCACTGACCTCCAGTAGCATATTGGGCACCTACTGACATGGGGAGTTCCTTTTTTGGTATCCTATCATTTTGCCTTTTCAAACTGTTCATGGGGTTCTCGAGGCAAGAAGGCTTGCCATTCCCTTCTCCAGTGGACCACATTACTTTTCATTATAGGGGACGGGNATGGGGAGTTCCTTTTTTGGTATCCTATCATTTTGCCTTTTCAAACTGTTCATGGGGTTCTCGAGGCAAGAAGGCTTGCCATTCCCTTCTCCAGTGGACCACATTACTTTTCATTATAGGGGACGGGAATGTAAAAGTAGGAAGTCAAGAAACACCTGGAATAACAGGCAAATTTGGCCTTGGAATACAGAATGAAGCAGGGCAAAGACTAATAGAGTTTTGCCAAGATAATGCACTGGTCATAGCAAACACCCTCTTCCAACAACACAAGAGAAGACTCTACACATGGACATCACCAGATGGTCAACACCNTGTTGGAGAAGACTCTTGAGAGTCCCTTGGACTGCAAGGAGATCCAACCAGTCCATTCTGAAGATCAGCCCTGTGATTTTTTTGGAGGGAATGATGTTAAAGCTGAAACTCCAGTACTTTGTCCACCTCATGTGAAGAGTTGACTCCTTGGAAAAGACTCTGATGCTGGGAAGGATTGGGGGCAGAAGGAGAAGGGGACGACCGATGATGGCATGGATGGCATCATGGACTTGATGAAATTGAATCTGAGTGAACTCTGTGAGATGGTGATGGACAGGGAGGCTTGGCGTGCTGCGATTCATGGGGTCGCAAAGATTTGGACACAACTGAGTGACTGAACTGAACTCTCGCATCCATATATGACTACTGGAAAAACTATAGCCTTGACTATATGGACTTTTGTTGATGAAATGCTGTCTCTGATTTTTAATATGCTGTTTAGGTTTGTCATAGCTTGTCTTCCAAGGAGCAAGCATCTTTTAATATCATGACTGCAGTCAACATTTCTAGTAGTTTTGGAGCCCAAGAAAATAAAATCTCTCACTATTTCCACTTTTTTCCCATACATTTGCCATGCAGTGATGGGACTGGATGCATGATCTTCACTTCTGAATGTGAATTTCAAGCCAGTTTTTCACTTTCTTCTTTCACTCTCATCAAGAGGCTCTTTTGTTCCTCTTCAGTTTCTGTCATTAGAGTGGTATCATCTTCATAACTGAGGTTGTTGATATTTCTCCAAGAAATCTTGATTCCAGCTTGTGACTCATCTAGCTTGGCATTTCACATGATGTACTCTGCAAATAAGTTAAATAAACAAGGTTACAATATACAGCCTCGACGTACTCCTTTCTTGATTTTGAACTAGTCTGTTGTTCTGTGTCCACTTCTAACTGTTGACACATATAGTTTTCTCTTAAGACACATAAGGTGGTCTGGTACTCCCATCTCTAAGAATTTTCCACCATTTCTTATGATCCATACAGTCAAACGCTTTAGAATAGTCAACAGAAGTAGATGTGTCTCTAGAAATCCCTTGGCTTTTCCATGATTCAATGAATTTGACAATTTGATCTTTGGTTCTTCTGCCTTTTCTAAACTCAGCTTGTACATTTGGAGGTTTTCAATTCATTTACTGCTAAACCCTGGCTTGAAGGACTTTGAGCATTATGTTGCTAGCATGTGAAATGAGCACAAGTGTACAGTAGTTTGAACATTCTTTGGCATTGCCCTTCTTTGGGATTGGAATGAAAACTGACCTTTTTCAGTGTTGTGGCCACTGCTGAATTTTCCAAATTTGTTGACATATTGAGTGCAAGCACTTTAACAGCATCATCTTTTAGAATTTTAAATAGCTCAACTGGAATTTTTTCATCCCCACTAGCTTTATTCATAGTAATGCTTCCTAAGGCCCACTTGACATCACACATCAGGATGTCCCTCTCTAGGTGAGTGATAACACCATTGTGGTTATCTGGGTCATTAAGACCTTTTTTTGTTTAGTTCTGTTCTTGTCGCCTCTTCTTAATCTCTTCTGCTTCTATTAGATTCTTTACCATTTCTGATCTTCATCATGCCTATCCTTGAAATGTTCTCTTGATAAATCCACTTTTCTTGATGAGATCTCCAGTCTTTTGCATTCCATTGTTTTCCTCTATTTCTTTGCATTGTTCATTTAAGAAGGCCTTCTTTTTTTAAACTTATTTATTTATTTTATTTTACTTTATTTTACTTTACAGTACTGTATTGGTTTTGCCATNCATATAGTTTTCTCTTAAGACACATAAGGTGGTCTGGTACTCCCATCTCTAAGAATTTTCCACCATTTCTTATGATCCATACAGTCAAACGCTTTAGAATAGTCAACAGAAGTAGATGTGTCTCTAGAAATCCCTTGGCTTTTCCATGATTCAATGAATTTGACAATTTGATCTTTGGTTCTTCTGCCTTTTCTAAACTCAGCTTGTACATTTGGAGGTTTTCAATTCATTTACTGCTAAACCCTGGCTTGAAGGACTTTGAGCATTATGTTGCTAGCATGTGAAATGAGCACAAGTGTACAGTAGTTTGAACATTCTTTGGCATTGCCCTTCTTTGGGATTGGAATGAAAACTGACCTTTTTCAGTGTTGTGGCCACTGCTGAATTTTCCAAATTTGTTGACATATTGAGTGCAAGCACTTTAACAGCATCATCTTTTAGAATTTTAAATAGCTCAACTGGAATTTTTTCATCCCCACTAGCTTTATTCATAGTAATGCTTCCTAAGGCCCACTTGACATCACACATCAGGATGTCCCTCTCTAGGTGAGTGATAACACCATTGTGGTTATCTGGGTCATTAAGACCTTTTTTTGTTTAGTTCTGTTCTTGTCGCCTCTTCTTAATCTCTTCTGCTTCTATTAGATTCTTTACCATTTCTGATCTTCATCATGCCTATCCTTGAAATGTTCTCTTGATAAATCCACTTTTCTTGATGAGATCTCCAGTCTTTTGCATTCCATTGTTTTCCTCTATTTCTTTGCATTGTTCATTTAAGAAGGCCTTCTTTTTTTAAACTTATTTATTTATTTTATTTTACTTTATTTTACTTTACAGTACTGTATTGGTTTTGCCATACATCAACATGAATATGCCACGGGTGTACACGTGTTCCCAATCCTGAACCCCCTCCCACCTCCCTCCCCATACCATCTCTCTGGGTCATCCCAGTGCACCAGCCCCAAGCATCCTGTATCCTGATAAGAAGGCCTTCTTATCTCTCCTTATTCTTTGAAACTCTGCATTCAGTTGGATATATCTTTCCTTTTCTCCCGTGTCTTTTGCTTCTCTTCTTTCCCCAGCTACTTGTAAAACTTCCTCAGATGCCTACTTTTCTTCTTGCATTTCTTTTGGAAGGCTATGGTTATCGCCTCCTGTACAATGTCACATACTTCCATCCATAGTCTTTGAGGCACTTTATCTACCAGATCTAATCCCTTGAATCTATTCATCACCTCTACTTTGTAATCATAAGAAATTTTATTTAGGTAATAGCTGAATGGCCTAGTGGTTTCCCCTACTTTCTTCAACTTAAGCCTGAATTTTGCAATAAGGAGCTGATGATCTGAACCACAGTCAGCTCCAGGTCTTGTTTTTGCTGACCATATAGAGCTTTTCCATCTTTAGCTCCAAAGAACATAATCAATCTAATTTCAGTATTGACCATCTGGTCATGTCCATGTGTGGAGTTTTCTCTTGGGTTGTTGGAAAATGACGCTTGCTATGATCAGTGCATTCTCTTGGCAAAACTCTGCTGGTGTTTGCTTTGCTTCATTCTGTACTCCAAGGTCAAACTTTTCTGTTGCTCCAGGTTAACTCTTGACTTTCTACTTTTGCATTCCAATTCCCTATGATGAAAAGAATATCTTTTTTGGTGTTAGTTGTAGAAGGTGTTGTAGAACTGGTCAGCTTAAGCTTCTTTGGCATCAGCAGTTGGAGCATAGACTGCATTATTGTGATGTTGAATGGTTTTCTCTGGAAACTAACTGAGATCTTTCTGTCATTTTTGAGGTCTCATGCAAGTACTACATTTTGGATTCTTTTGTTGACTATGAGGGCTACTCCATTTCTTCTAAGAGATTTTTGCCTACAGTAGTAGATATTAATAGTAGTAGAATTAAATTCTCCCATCTCCGTCTATTTTAGTTTACTGATTCCTAAGATGTTGATGTTCAATCTTTCCATTTCCTGCTTGACTATGTCCAATTTACCTTGATTCATGGAACTAACTAGCCCCAATACTTTGGCTACCTGATGTAAAGAACTGACTCATTGGAAAAAACCCTGATGCTGGGAAAGATTGAAGGCAGGAAGAGAAGGGGACGACAGAGGATGAGATGGTTGGATAGTATCACTGACTCTATGGTCATGAGTTTGAGCAAGCTCCAGGAGTTGGTGATGGACAGAGAGGCCTGGCATGCTGCAGTCACACAACTGAGCGACTGAACTGAACTGATGGAACTAACATTCCAGGTTCCTGTGCAATATACTTCTTTATAGCAATGGACTTTGCTTTCACCACCAGACACATCCACAGCTGAATGTAGTTTCTGTTTTAGCCCAGCCACTTCATTATTATTGGAGGTATTAGTAATACCCTCTGCTCTTCCCCAGTAGCAATTGGACACATCCAGACCTGGGAGGCTCACCTTCCAGCATCACATCTTTTTATCTTTTCATACTGTCCATGTGGTTTTCCAGACAAGAATATTGGAGTGGATTGCATTTCCTTCTACAAAATATGATATTAGCTGTGGAATTTTCAGAGCTGTTCTTTCATATGTTAAAGAAGTTTCCTTCTTTTCTTAGTATGTGGAATGTTATTATCATGAAAAGATGTTGGGGACTTCCCTGGTGGCCCAGTGGCTAAGACTCTGAGCTCCCAATGCAGGGGACCCAGGTTCAAACCCTGGTTGGGGAACTAGATCCCACATGTCACAATTAACATCCCACATGCTGCAATGAAGACCCAATGTGGCCAAAAAAAAAAAAAAAAGAAAGAAAAAGAAAAGAAAAGATGTTGGATTGTGTCAAGTATTTTTTACATCTATTGAGGTAATCATAGGTCAAAATTTTATCGTTTATTTTATTAATAAGGTGTATTATATTTATTGGTCTTTAGATATTACACCAAATTTGCATTTCTAGGACAAATCCCACTTGTTCCTGATGCATAATCCTATATATATGCTGGATCCAGTTTGCTAAAGTTTTGTTAAGGATTTTCATGTCTATATTCATGAAGAGTGTAATTGTGTTGTTTTCTTGTAATGTATCTGTGTGGTTCTGGCATCAAGGTAATGCTGGGTTTATAGAACAAGTTGGGATGTATTCTCTCCTCTTATTTTGGGGGGAAGTTTTTGAAGAATTGGTATTAATTCTATAAATATTTGATAGTGTTCACCAGTTGAAGCTATCTGGCCATGGGCTTTTCTCTGTAGGAAGTTTAAAAATTATTAATTCAGTTTGTCTTCTTGTTTTTTAAGTCTAGTCATATTTACCATTTCTTTTTGAGTCAGTATATTTATTGTCAATTTGTTTATCTTATCTGTTATTAAATATATTAGCATATAGTTGTACAATGTTGGAGAAGGAAATGGCAACCCACTCCAGTATTCTTGCCTGGAAAATTCCATGGACAGAGGAGCCTGGTAGGCTACAGTCCATAGGGTTGGAAAGAGTTGGGCATGACTGAGAAACTTCACTTTCTTTTCTGTACATTGTATTTCCTGTACTTATTTTTACTTCTATAAAGTCAGTAGTAATATCCCATCATTCATTCTTGATTTTAATATTTTGCTACTTTTTACTACTTTTCTTGGTTAGTTGAAATAAGTTTTGTTAATTTTGTTCTTCTTTTCAAATTTTTGGTTTGAAAAATTTTGATATCAGTATTAGAATATTGATATTATTTTGGTTTTCTATTGTCTATTTCATTTATTTCCACTCTAACCTTTACTATTTACTTCCTTCTCTTGTTGATTGAGTTTGCTATTCATTTACTAGTTTCTTAAGTTATAAGGTTAAGTTAGTTATTTGAAATCCCTTTTTACTATACATGTTTAAAGCTATAAACTTCATTCTAAATACTGCTTTAGCTATATCTCATTAGTGTTGGTGTATTGTGGTTTTATTTTCAGTAATCTCAAAATATTTTTAATTGATTTTGTGTATTCTACTTTGATCCATTGGCTATTTAAGGATGTGTTGTTTATTGCACATATTTGTGAATTTCTTAAATGTTCTTCTGTTATTGAAGAACCACGTGCATGCCACTAAGTCACCTCAGTTGTGTCCAACTCTTTGAGACTCCATGGACTGTAGCCTAGCAGGCTCCTCAGTCCGTGGGATTCTCTAGGCAAGAATACCAGAGTGGGTTGCCTTGCCCTCCTCCAGGGTATCTTCCCAACCCAGGGATTGAACCCACATTTCTTACATCTTCTGCATTTGCAGACGTGTTCTTTACCACTAGCACCACCTGGGAAGCCCCTACTGAAGGACTACTTTAGTTCTATGTGGTTGGAGATAATACTTTGTAAAACTTCAATCCCTTTAAATTTATTTAGGCTTGTTTTATGGCCTAGCATATGGTCTATTCTGGAAAATCTTCTACAGGTAATTGAGAATAGTTTGTATCCTGCTATTATATGGAGTGTACAATAGATGTCTATTAGGTCTAGTTAGTTTATACTGTTGTTCAAATCTTTTCTTGTGGACCTCTGCTTAGTTATTCTATTCACATTGGAAGTGGAGTGTTGAAGTCTCCAGTTATTATTTTTTAATTGTTTATGTCTCCCTTTTGGGCTCCCTAGGTGACTCAGTGGTAAAGAATCTTCCTGCCAATGCAAGAGACATTGGAGATGTGGGTTCAATCCTTGGGTTAGGAAGATCCCCTTGAGGAGGAAATGGCAACCCACTCCAATATTCTTGCCAGAAAAATCCCATAGACAGAGGATCCATGTCCCTCAGACATGACTGAGGGAATGAATGAACACATACATAGACACACAGACACACAGACACACAGACACACACACACACACACCCTTTGTGTTATTAACTAGTTAGCATGCCTTCCGTTTATTTTCAGCTTTGTTTCATGTATTTGGGGGAATTTTGTTACTAGGTACATTTATGTATATAATTATATGTCTTTCTGACAAGTGGACACTTTTATCATTATAAGATATCCTTCCTTGTCACTAGTAATAATTTTTAATTTAAAGTCTATTTTACCTGGTACTAGTATAACCACTTCAGTTCTCTTTTAATTACTGTTTGCATGGTGTGTACTTTTCCACCATTTTACTCTTAAGCTATCTCTCTGTTTAAATATAAAGATACTGCTTCCCTGGTGGCTCAGAGGTTAAAGCGTCTGCCTGCAATGTGGGAGACCTGGGTTCGATCCCTGGGTCAGGAAGTTCCCTTGGAGAAGGAAATGGCAACCCACTCCAGTATTCTTGCCTGGAGAATCCGAAGGATGGAGGAGCCTGGTGGGCTACAGTTCATGGGGTCGCAAAGAGTTGGACATGACTGAGCAACTTCACTTCACTTCTTCACTTATAGAGAACACAGAATTTAATATTTTTTTGTTCCATTCTGTTAATTTCAGCATTTGATTTAAATTTTTATTCCATTTTTATTATTTTCATTGCTAATGTCAGGATTTGCATCTGCTGTTTTGCCATTTGTCTTCTATATATTTTCTGCCTTTGCTTCTCTATTCCATCATTAACTTCCTTTATGCTATTTCCTAGATATCATTTTAATTCTGTTGTACATTTCTTCACTCTATAGTTTTTAGTTAATTCTCAGTGGTTGTCATTGGGACTACAATTACAAGTCAATTTGGACTGACACTAGCTTACTTGCATTATTAGACTTTGCTCCAATATAGCTCCAGCCCTTCTCTCTCCTTTATTGTTTATTATAGTTATAGGAATTATGTCTTTACATATTATCAATCCATCAATATAGTTTTACAACTATTGATTTAGAAATTGTTTTTAAAAATCAGACAAGAGAAGAAAAGCAGTATAAAAATGCATTTATTCTGTCTTTTATAAATCTATAGTTACCTTTACCAGTGCACGTATTTCTCCATATGGATTCAAGCATAGGGTCTTTTCATTTTAGCTTGCAGCACTTCTTTTAGTACTTCTCATAAGGCCATTCTGTGAGTGAAGAGTATTCTTAGTTTTGGTTATTTGGGAATATTTTCATTTTTTCTTTATTTTTGAAAGATAGGGTTATTGGATATAGAGTTCTTGGTTGACTATATTTTTCTTTCAACATTTTCATTATGTTGCCTCACTGTTTTCTGGCCTCAGTGATTTTCAGTGAGGAATCCACTGTTGATTTCATTGAGGTGACCTTTTTTCCTGTGATAACACATATTTTCTTGCTGCCCTCAAGATGCTCTTTGTGGTTGGCTTTCTACAGTTTGACTATGATGTATCTAGGTATGAATCTCTTTGAGTTTATCCCACTTGAAGTTTTCTGAATTTCTGGATATGTATATTAATGTTTGCCATAAAATTAGGGTCATTTTAAGTGATTATTGGGCTTCCTTGATAGCTCAATTGGTAAAGAATCTGCCTGCAATGCAGGAGACCCTGGTTTGATTCCTGGGTCGGGAAGATTAATTTCTGGGTCAGGAAGATTTGTTGAAGAAGGGATAGGCTACCCACTCCAGTCTTCTTGGGTTTCCTTTGTGGCTCATCTGGTAAAGAATCTGCCTGCAATGTGGGAAACCTGGGTTTGATCCCTGGGTCGGGAAGATCCCCTGCGGAAGGGAAAGGTACTCACTCCATTATTCTGGCCTGAAGAATTCCTTGGACTAAAGAGTCAGACATGAGTGACTTTCACTTTTACTTTTTATTTCTTCAGATATTCTTTCAGATATTCTTTTTCTGTTCTTTTGTGACTCCCTCTAGGTATATATCAGCATGATTAATAATGTTTCACAGGTCTCTGAGGTTCTGTTTTTTTTTCTGCATCCTTTTCTCTTTCTGTTCCTTAAGCTGGGTTATCTCAATTGATTTATNGAGAATCCGAAGGATGGAGGAGCCTGGTGGGCTACAGTTCATGGGGTCGCAAAGAGTTGGACATGACTGAGCAACTTCACTTCACTTCTTCACTTATAGAGAACACAGAATTTAATATTTTTTTGTTCCATTCTGTTAATTTCAGCATTTGATTTAAATTTTTATTCCATTTTTATTATTTTCATTGCTAATGTCAGGATTTGCATCTGCTGTTTTGCCATTTGTCTTCTATATATTTTCTGCCTTTGCTTCTCTATTCCATCGTTAACTTCCTTTATGCTATTTCCTAGATATCATTTTAATTCTGTTGTACATTTCTTCACTCTATAGTTTTTAGTTAATTCTCAGTGGTTGTCATTGGGACTACAATTACAAGTCAGTTTGGACTGACACTAGCTTACTTGCATTATTAGACTTTGCTCCAATATAGCTCCAGCCCTTCTCTCTCCTTTATTGTTTATTATAGTTATAGGAATTATGTCTTTACATATTATCAATCCATCAATATAGTTTTACAACTATTGATTTAGAAATTGTTTTTAAAAATCAGACAAGAGAAGAAAAGCAGTATAAAAATGCATTTATTCTGTCTTTTATAAATCTATAGTTACCTTTACCAGTGCACGTATTTCTCCATATGGATTCAAGCATAGGGTCTTTTCATTTTAGCTTGCAGCACTTCTTTTAGTACTTCTCATAAGGCCATTCTGTGAGTGAAGAGTATTCTTAGTTTTGGTTATTTGGGAATATTTTCATTTTTTCTTTATTTTTGAAAGATAGGGTTATTGGATATAGAGTTCTTGGTTGACTATATTTTTCTTTCAACATTTTCATTATGTTGCCTCACTGTTTTCTGGCCTCAGTGATTTTCAGTGAGGAATCCACTGTTGATTTCATTGAGGTGACCTTTTTTCCTGTGATAACACATATTTTCTTGCTGCCCTCAAGATGCTCTTTGTGGTTGGCTTTCTACAGTTTGACTATGATGTATCTAGGTATGAATCTCTTTGAGTTTATCCCACTTGAAGTTTTCTGAATTTCTGGATATGTATATTAATGTTTGCCATAAAATTAGGGTCATTTTAAGTGATTATTGGGCTTCCTTGATAGCTCAATTGGTAAAGAATCTGCCTGCAATGCAGGAGACCCTGGTTTGATTCCTGGGTCGGGAAGATTAATTTCTGGGTCAGGAAGATTTGTTGAAGAAGGGATAGGCTACCCACTCCAGTCTTCTTGGGTTTCCTTTGTGGCTCATCTGGTAAAGAATCTGCCTGCAATGTGGGAAACCTGGGTTTGATCCCTGGGTCGGGAAGATCCCCTGCGGAAGGGAAAGGTACTCACTCCATTATTCTGGCCTGAAGAATTCCTTGGACTAAAGAGTCAGACATGAGTGACTTTCACTTTTACTTTTTATTTCTTCAGATATTCTTTCAGATATTCTTTTTCTGTTCTTTTGTGACTCCCTCTAGGTATATATCAGCATGATTAATAATGTTTCACAGGTCTCTGAGGTTCTGTTTTTTTTTCTGCATCCTTTTCTCTTTCTGTTCCTTAAGCTGGGTTATCTCAATTGATTTATCTTCAATGCACTGATTCTTTCTTCTAATAGCTCAAATTTCCAATTTTGATAAAGTTTTCATTTTACTTATTATACTTTTAAACTCCAGTATTTTATTTGGTTCTTTTTAGTAATTTGTATATTTTTATTGATATTCTCTATTTGTTGAGACATCATTTTCATAAATTCCTTGAGTTCTTTGAACATACTTATAATAGATAAATTAAAGTGTTTGCCTAGTAAGTCCCATATCTGGGCCTCCTCAAGGCTTATTTTCCAGTGTATGAGCCAGAGATTTCTCTTTCTTTCCTGTATCACGTAGTTTCGGTTGAAAATGGACTATTTTTGATAATATAACATGGGACTTTCAAAATGAGACACACATACCATGACTCCTGCCCTGCCCCCAGGGTTTGCTGTTGCTGGTTTGTTGTTTGGATTTGTTCATTTGATGGTTGATTAGTTTGTTTAATGACTTTCTTGGACTAATTCTGTAAAGTATGTTTTCCCTATTGTGCCGTCACTGAAGTTTCTGCTCAGTTAGCTTAGTAGTCACCTAGTGATTGCCCAGAGTTTTCTTTAAATGCCTTGAACTAATAAGTCTTCTCCCCTTTTCAGGGGGCTCTCTGTGTGCAGTTTACAGCTCTGCTTTAGTGTTTACTTCCTGCTTGTGCTGAACCTCAGGGTCAACCTAACTTGAGTGATTAGGACTTTCTCAGGTCTTCCCTTAGCATGTGCACAGCCCTGTACATGTGCACAGGCTTCCTGATCCCCAGAAATAATTCAGAGCTTTTTGGGGCCCCTGTAGGGGTATCTCAGTACCCAGATATTCCTTTTACATTTTTGCCCAGACTCTTGATTCTCTCAACTGGTATTGCAGCTGATGATTCTTGTTAAATTCTCAGGGATAGAGCTTTTCTTGCAGAGTGAGTTCTGAATCAGGCCAAATATAAACAATGGGGCTTCCCTGGTAGCTCAAGGGTAAAGACTCTGCCTTCAATGCAGGAGACACAGGAGACTCAGGTTTAAGATGCTCTGGAGGAGGAAATGGTAACCCATTCCAGTATTCTTGCCTGGGAAATCCCAAGGACAGAGGAGCCTGGCAGGCTACAGTCTGTGGGGTCACAAAGAGTCAGACATGATTGAGCGAGCACACAAGCCTACATATAGGGGACTTCTCCAGAAATCTTCAGGACAAATAGATAATGGCAATGCCCTGAAGATGGGGCATTTTGAGGAACCTCAAACCCAGTCTGCTTCCTCTGGTGGCTACAAGGTTGGTGGGTTTCACAACCACTGGGATTGTCAGGCTCTAGTTATCAAGGCTGACATGGAACTGGACAGGGTGGGAGGGGAGTTCAAATATCACAAGCCTGTTGCTTTTACCTTCAGCAATGTATCTTGCATAAATTCTTCTTGAATTGTTGCAAGCTTTTCGCTAATTTATAGAATCTGAAAGTTTATTTTCCCGTTGTTTTTGTGGAGGTCTTTACTATGCTGTCTGTAAATCCTGCCCCTCTTCTATCATTAGACAGGAGCCGCTGTATTCGACTGTACTAGAAAGCCCTATCTAGACATGTTTCTCCCCCAAAAGGTATTTTGGAAAAATAGCTGACCAATTACGTCTTTCAGTTTAGTTCAGTTCAGTTGCTCAGTCATGTCCGACTCTTTGTGACCCCATGGACTGCGGCATACCAAGCTTCCTGTCCATCACCAACTCCTGGTGAGGTCTTTAGTAAAAAATATTCTATAGTCAAATAAATTCAGAACTATATCTTGCTCTCATTCTTGGAGAGCCCCAATGCATGCCAGCATTTTCAAGGTCCTGAGAAGTACTACTCTAAGAAATCTGCTTAATTTTGTTTACAAAGGGTTTTCTAAACACATTTCCCTGCATAACTCCTTTGTTTTTTTGTTTAACACTTCTTAGTGCTCCTCAGAATACACCACGCATGTGTGTGAGTATGTGTGTGCTAAGTCACTTCAGTCATGTCTGAACCAATCTTAAATATCAAATCCAAACTTAGTTTCTGGCACTATTTTTTGGAACTAATGCAGTTGAGTGTCTGATGAGAGTGGCCAAGTACTCACAAAATACAACAGGGGCACTTTGGGCCTTAATTTCTGCTTTTTAATACTTTGTCTGATTTCTATCTTTTTCTGGGTCTGGGGATGTGGGTTCAGTTCATTACAAATACTCATCACATTTAAATTAATCACAAATATTCTGAATGATGTAAGAAAATTATTTGATCTATTTGTGGCTTTCTTTTCTTCCACCCGAGAAAAGGCATGTGAACTAGTCTCTTTTAATAAGAAAGTATAAAGAGATTTGTGGAGGAACAAATAGGTTTCATTCTCTGGGTTCTAAGAAACCACTCAGAGACCGGCAGGGAAGTGCAAAATCTGTTCTATGTAGCTGCAAATACACAGAGACATACTTGGACATGCACGCACACACATACATATATGCACAGGCATGCATGGAACTCTCTGGCAGGTGTGCTGAAGCCTGGTGGGTATGGGGTGGCAGGTCTTCCCCTCCATAGTTTGTTCCCAAAGAAGCCTCATCCCTTTATCACAGGAGGTCATAAACCTATTCTTTTCTGTGAGTGCCGTAGCCCTGGATAGGTCTGGCAAGTCCTGCCCAGGAGGCTTGGGCGTCTTCGCTGGAGAGGGTAAAGTGCTCTACGTTCTCTTCCTGGGAATGAAGAATCAGGAAATTGGTACCAGTCCTGCCTTTGCCAATATTCTAGGAAAGCTATCTCCCTTCCCTGGGTCTTCTTCACAGTAAAACAGACAATGAACAAAATGATTTGTACAAACATTTTCAGCTCTGCAGTTCTCTGAATTTATGATAGACAATGTCTTTACAGAACAGGGAGTCCCAATGCTGTGCATGGCCGTAGTCCCATGGAGGACCTCCTCCCCTACCTCTTGGCAGGACTGTCTGGGCTGGGTCTCTGGAAAATGGCCTGTCTCCTGGTTTCTGTCAGCATAGCTGTTGTGGACTTCCTGCCATGTGGCCCATAAACTCAGTGCCTGCGCCAAATGTGGAGAGAAGGCAGGGAGGGAGTTGACAGACAGGCCTGCCAAGTCCCACTTCTTTCTCAGCTACAAGAGGGGACGAAGTGCAGGAAGCCCCTGGCCCACCTCCCCCACCAATGTGCAGTGTGGGGGTTCCTGATCAACCAGGCCCCCTACATTACCATCACCTCCGCTTCCATTTTTATGGGAAGCCTGGACCCTCAGGGATTGTAATGTACACAGGATATCAGCCAGCTCCTTCCCAGAGCCCTGCCCTGCCCCAAGCCCAGAACGTACATCAAAGTGGTGGGCCCCGTGTGGCCTCCTGAGGATGTCCCGTGGGCAGCCCTGGGTCAGAGCAGAGAGCTGTTCATGCAGAGGCATCCAGTGTTTATAGCTCTCATTAGATATCTTTACAGCTGCCGTGAGTTGATTAGAAACATACATACTCAGGCAGAGAAAACAGAAAGCACTGAACGCTTTGCTTATTTTGCAGATTAGTGGAGTAAGACCGCAGTGTGACTGCTGATCACAAGAGTGTCCAGTGCCTCTTCCCAAAGGGACAGCTGGGCCCATGGGGGCTGTGCAGAGACCAATCTCCCCAGGGCGATGGGGGCCCCTGGATCTCCCCCCCGGCTTCTCTGTGGATACCTGAAGCTGCCTGCTCTGATAGGCTGAGCTGGAGTACGTGGCGACAGCTTGGGTGGCCCTTCTGATCTGAGGTTCTCAGATCAGT
>SJYW01008335.1:127910-148238 GCA_006410735.1 Raphicerus campestris
AAAGACCATCACTGCAGGCGAGGAGGCTAACTGGTCAGGACTGGTCAGAAAGTCCTCTCAGAAGAGTTCCCGACCCACCTGAAAGGCCCCCAGCTCCCTCATCCAGAAGCCCACATTCCTGCCTCAGAGCAGGAGTTTTCTCAGGTTGTCTTCTCTCTGCTCCCAGCTCTCAGGGGTCCTGCCAGCTCCCCAGTCCAGAGGTGCAGGACCAGTGCATCCTTGCCACCAGCGCCTGCCCTGCAGCCCCTCCTGCTTCCCCTCTTCCTGCCCAGCTTGTTCCCCTCAAACAGCAGAAGCCAGGTTTGGAAAGTGTTAAGTCAGGTTACACAGCTCTCCTGCCTGAAATCCTCCACGGACTTCCTATCGCGCTCATAAAATCAAAGTCTCTCAATAGCAAAAGGCCCTGCCAACCCCAGTCCTCTCCCCTACCCCAACCCTTCCCACTCTGCTCCTCATCTGAATCCTTCGTTCTACCCACAGGGTCCTTCTGGTCACAACCCTGGCCCCTCCCAGGATGTTTGAACTTGCTCTTTGGACCGCTCAACCCCCATGTCCTTATCACCCCCCTAGGGTTGGTTCCTTGCCATCCCTAAACCGACCCTACTTCCTAGTGTATTATTTACAGGCATCACCCCACAAAATTTAAGGGATCATTTTCACAATATTTGTTTGCTTTAATTCAGGTTCCCTGTGAGAATGAGAGCTCCCAGTTTTGTCTTGTTGGCTCAGGGCCTGGAAGGTTTCTGGACACAGAGGAAATGCCCAACAGATGTTTACTGAGGGAACGAAGAGGGTGAGTGGGACCAGCTCCACTGCCAGTCCCCTCACCTAGCAGGAATTCTTGTCATTGGAGATGGGCCTGCAGCCATCACTGCAGTCAGAGGCTGGAAGACTGCTCCTGCTGGCGGCAAGCCTTCAGCAGAGACCCAGTAGCTCTCCTACAGGGAGACACACACTCATCCGCTGGGGATGTTCGATCTGCAAGGACCAGGAGGTGATGAGCGGCTGTGAGCCTCCAGCCTGCTCTGAGCTACCTCCCTTTCCCCGCCACTCCCCACCCCTCCTTGTGAGTGTCTGTGAGCAAAGCAAAAGAAGAAACAAGTTGAAAGGTAGCCCAGTAATCTGATTTTCTTCCTTTTGGCTTCCTCTATTCTCTAATAATTTTATAATGACTACATATTTCCTTCACAATTTTTAAGAAAGGGAAAAAGTAATCATTATTTTAAAATATCACTTCAGTAGATTAATACCATCAGAAAAGGAGAGAGAGAAGGATGGTAATAACAGCTTACCTTTAAACTGTCCTGGAAGTAGATGCAGTCCCCTGCAAATAAGTGATCCACTCCTCACCGCCCCCTCCATCCAGCTCAGAATTGGCAGGCTGCCCACCACCACCTGTTCAGTGAATCGAGTTACACTGGCCACTCATCCAGAGATGTCTCTGCTACATCAGGATTGGACAAAGGCGGTGTACCTCACACAGCCCACTGTCTAGCACTTTGCAGAAGGTTTGCCATCTCCTGTCCTAGAAAGTTCCCTGCTCCCTGCACTTCCTGGAGGCCCCTGCATGATACAGGGCCATCACCTGCGCTACTTCTGAGACCGCTGCCCCGGTTTGGTGAGTCATGTCTCTCTGCTACTGGTCACAGTCTAGATTCATCTCTATGTTATAGAGTGCCTGGCATATCTATGCTAAAGCCTTTTAGTTAGTCCATATTATTATTAATAATATATCATTATTTCAGTCCTGCTTAAGTGAGGAAGTCTCAGCTGTTATCTCAAGTCACATGTAGCTGAAAAGGTGGGTGTACAATGAGCTGAGTCCCCACTGGGAGTCAGAGGCACCTCCTCCTTAGCAGGGCAACAGGGGTTCCTGCCTCTGGAAGCTCTCAGTCCAGCAGGTCAGCTCTAGGCCGCTGACCCCAGCACCTACTCAAGGACACCACAGGGAGGCCTCTGCAAAGCCAAGGCTGCCACCAGGAAGTGGGTAGCGAACTCTTGCTAGGCAGGATGAGTGGAATGGGGTGATGGTCTGAATTAAGCAAGTCTGCCATGCAGATTCTTTTCTTAAGAAATGTCATTCTGTTCCATGCATATGAAGGCAACTGAACTCAGGTTTATGAAGTGTTTCTAAGCCAGCACCATGTGGAGCATGTAATGAAGTGTCAACTGACTTGTAATTTACAGCAAACACCACTGGCACAGCCTGGGCCAAGGAAATTTAGTCTGCCCCAATCTTGTGTCCACTATGAATCAGCTTTCTAACACTCTCCTCATAAGTGACACAAAGGCAAGCAGCAGCTGAGCAGAGCTCCTAGCCAGACCAAGTGACTCCCAAAGAGGAGCCTGATTGCAGCAGCAGCGCAATAATTCATGTGCCATGTGGAGGTGGTGCCTGCCTCTGCTAAGTGGGCCTGCAGAAGCTGAGTGTGCGTGTGTGTGAGTGTGTGGAAGCCCACATACCTGTGTATGGAAGGGTGCTCTCTGTGAAGAGGAAGAGCACTGGGGGTGATGAGGCTCCTTCACTGCATCCCCCGCTCTCTGTGCCAGAAACACCTGTTAAACACAAGGCCTCTGTGCTCAGAATGGGGAAGAGTTGAGAGCAAAATAGACAAGCCTTCCTTAGCTCAGCCAAGGATGTAGATTATCTTTAGAGTATTTTTCAGAGAACTGATAGTCCTTCCAGAGCAGTGACTTGAGGCAAATTAGCTCATCTGGTGGCTACTCCGTGGAGACACCAGGGGATCTCAGTGCTGGAGCTTAATTAGAAAGCCATAGGCAGCCAGGTCAGCTGGGGGCTGAGGGGACCCTGACTAATGGCTTTAATGACTGTGCTCATTAAACCCCTAGAAGGAGCTGCCAGCTCCTCTGTCCCTGCCGTGAGCAGGCTGCATCTGGCATTTTCTCCAGAACCCTGACCTGCGGATGCCGTCTATATTTCCCCAGGGTTGGGGAGGAATTATGGAAGTCCTTCAAATGCAGAGTGGACTGTATCTGGGGACAAGGTCTTTAAAAAGGTAATTAAGCTAAACAAGGCCATTAGGATGAGCCCTAATCCAATCTGAGTGGTGTCCTGATGAAGAGGAGATTAGGACACAGACACACACAGGAAGGACCGTGTGAGGACACAGGGAGGTGACAGCCGTCTGCACGCCAAGGAGCGAGGCCTCAGAGGGAGTCGTCCTGCTGACCCTGATCTTGGACTTCCAGCCTCCAGAGCTGTGAGGACGTCAGTGTCAGCTGTTTGGGCCACCCCATTGGAGGGGCTTTGCTGAGGGTCCCTGAGCTGACACAGACACCCTCGGGTGCTGCTTGTGCTCTGCTTGCATCCCCCTGATGCCTGGTCTCCTCCCAGTGTCTTGGTTGGGCTGGCCTCTGCCAGTCCTGAGAGATTCAAGACCACTCCCTCGATGTATCCTCTTCTGGATTCTGTTAGGACTGTGGATGCCTTTAAACACTCAAGCCCTTGTGACGGTGCTATCTTTGCTGATGCCACTTGGCAGCCCCAGGTCTATCTGGAACTGAGAAGGACCATATGGGGCTCCTGAACACAAAAGTCTTGCAGTGTCCCTTCTCTGAGTGCCAAATGGCTAGTTCAAACAGTTGCTAATCAGGGAAAGGAGGGCATACCGAGACAAGAGAGGAGCAGCCACGAAACAACAGTGCAGCCTTGCAGTAGGGTCCTGGTTCCCCCTCAAGGAATACACATGACAGGATCTTTGAGCTGTTCTGCAGAACTGAAACCCTCACCAGATGGAAGATGTTAACTACTTGATGAAGCCGTCTTCATTCCAGAGAAGGTCAAAATTTGCCCATCATCACCTGATGACGGATGATTGAAGGAATGCAGGCCCTGCATCTTCACCCTGATTCTCATCAGCAATTTTGCCCCTGGACTATGACATTCCTCATAGGCTCACCTGGGCTGGGAAGCACAGTTTTGGGAGAATTAGGCCACTGTGGCCTCCTTTACCTGGCAAATCAATAAAGCTATTCTATTCTATTTCACCAAAAACTGTCTCTTGAGATTTCATTTGGTGTCATGGTACAGAGGCCAGATTTATCTTCAATACCAAGCTCCAGGAGGGCTCCTTGGCCCTAGTTGATGCCAGGTAAACATTGGTGCTGTGGCCCCAGAAAAGGATGTGATGGATACTAAGCCCCACTATTCTCCCCCAGGTTCATGCATGGAAGCCTCTTCTATCCTGGCAGCATCCAGTGGCCACTCTCCTCCTCTCTAAGGTCACTCAGCTCCTGAGTCTCCCTGGACCTGGTGGCTGCACAGCCTCTAGACTCAGGCCCTTGATCTCCTGCTGGTCCTTGGTGCTCCAGACCCTACAAGGCACCACAGAGGGGACAGCTTCCCTGCTCTCACCTGTTGCCTCCTCCATCATTCAGCTCAGTGTTTGCTGCAGCCCCTTCCCTGCTCCATACATGGGGAATATCCTCCATACTGGGACCCTGGCTACAATATAATATATCTATTTATTAAATTTCTTTTATTTTTGACTGCAAGGTACTTGGGATCTTAGTTCCCTGACCAGGGATTAAATCTGCATGCCTTGTGTTGGAAGCATGGAGCCTTAACCGCTGGACTGCCAGGGAAGTTCCTACAATATAATTTAAAACAGATGAAGGGTGGGGGGAACAGTAGTTTTGATTTGGAGAATGTGTGTTACCTTAGATGGATTACTTTTGCAGCCCCTGCAGAATTTTCCTGTTTTGGTAATTTTTTGTATATGCCAAACTTAAAATGAATTACATTTCTAGAATGTACAGCAGCAAAAACTACTGTGGGCTGCAGGCACAGGGGGTGTGACTCACCCTTGATCCCTGCATGGGCATCTAGTGGCTTCCCTGAGCTGTCTCTTTCTCACTTATCACACAGGGATGGTGATGTTACAGAGAGGCTGTTCTGAGGACATGTTGTGAAAGCTATTCAAGCTGCTGTTCTCGCTGCTGACTGTTGCTGTTAATAGTAGGACTATTTCCCCCCAACTTAGTTTTAAAAGACTGAGTCAACACCAAATTCTTTATGATACTGTCTATAATAGAATGGGTCATTGGTTTTTTAAAATGAACTAAGTGAGAATGGGGGAAAAGTGATGTCAATCTTGGGAATACAGCAAAAATGGTTTTAGGTAACCTGCTATATAGCACCAGGAGCTCAGCTTGGTGTTCTGTGATGACCTAGATGGGTAGAGTGTGGGGGGGGGGTCCAAGAGGGAGGAGCTATATGTATGCAAATAGTTGATTCACTTCATTGTATAGCACAAACTAACACAATGTTGGAAAGCAACTATACCCCAATAAAAATTTGTAAGTGCAGCATCACACATACACACATATACACACATACACACACAAAGGAAATGAGAAAGGAAACATTGCCTGGATTTCAAGCTGCCATGAGGGGAGCGAACACCTGCCTGATGGCTGTGTCTCTGGGTGGTTTCACTTACCCAGGACAACTGTTACCCAGCTTCCCTGTTGTGTCATCACTCAGCACTTTTACTGGATTCTGTTCTGGAATAAAATGTGTTTTTGTTGTTGCTATTGTTACTGTTTGGCCTTGTACCCATTGCCACCAAACATCCCTGGACCTCATGCACAGCTATTAATTACATATTAATCAAGAGAGAAGCCCAGGCGGAAACGTCATCCACTGGGGCGTATGTCTGAATAAAGATGTCAGCATCACTGCCTTGTCTTAAAGCAGCTCATGATCCGGGTGATAAAATGAGTCCAATACATATTTTTTTAATTTAAGAATATGCAGTATTAGCAATGGGAGAAGGCTGGCATGAAGGCATTGAGTGCCCTGGACCACAGGACAGGGAGATATGGCCAGGGGTGCAGTGGAAGGGGAGCCATCCATCACAAGATACAAACCCAGGGAGGAGAGCAGGCCAGGCATCAACATGCCTGAGTGTGGGTTGTGTCACCACACCTGTGATGCTCACCATGCCCTCTACACTCTGATTCATCCCTGTGGATCCCAGAGAAGGAGAGAGGTTGCTCCAGCCCAAAAGATAAGTTTCTGGCCCCTGATTGAGCTAGGCTGCCCTGCCTGCTTCTCCCTCACTCCATGGAGCAAGAAAAGCCCTCTCTCCCTGGAAAGTCGGAAGAAAAATAGGATAGTTCTTATCTCACCTGATCTCAGGTGTATCACACATCAGAAACAGAACCTCCCTCAGGCCTGATCTACCATTCTTGGATTTATTCAGGTCATTTGCCAGGCAGGATGGTCTTGGGTGGTATTTCTTCAGAAGATCCTCTTTAATATGAATAGTTATGATAATAAAATCCAGACTATATGATTCTCATGCCATATTGCTGCATTTGAGCAGTAATCAGTCTCAATGTGTTCCTCATATAGCATGTGACATACACTGCCATGTGACATGCAGGGTGAGCCATCCCGTCCCCTGCAGCTCCAATGCAGGGAGTCCTGCAGTGTGGTGATGATGCCACTACACCATATGATGTAAGTGGTCTTGCCAGAGTCATTCCCTCTATCTAAACAACCCAAGCACCAAATGCTGTCCTTCTGTGGATTCAGGAGGGAAGACAACTGGAAACCTGATTGGTATTAAAAAGAGAACAGACCAGACCAGGATGCATCCCACACAGCATAGATCAGCTCATCTGTGAACTTCTGTTTCTCCCTTATTTGTGTGTGTGCACAAGTGCAAGTGCACACTGGGTCACAGTATAAGGTATATTTTTTACATTCTGATGTGAGCTATGATTAAAAAGGTTTGAAAGCCCTGAACTGGAAGGCTGATATTCTCTTTCCCATTTCTGTTTCCCTCACTGCCTGTAAAGTGTCTGCCCCAATAAATGCTCATGGGGTTAATATATGAATTAATATAACATTGAAGGAGTTAAACTGATTAATAGACAGAGTGGCTGTCTATTCTTCTCAACTTTCCCTGTTCCAACAACTTCCAGTTTCCAAAGCTGCAGGCAAGGGCATTTGCAAAGGTGAGGGCCAGCCTTCATCACATCCTGCAGTGCATGGTGTGGGCCTGAGCTGGGCCTGGTGCCTATGCTGGGATGAACACAGGTTAGAGGAAAGCTGTCCCATATGATGCTACAGAGTGACTGGTGTGACACCTGACCCCTGCTCTTCATTTGCCAGTCATTTGATCCTGCTGGGTGCATGAAGGCTGACATTTTACCTGGAAACACTCCGGAGTTGAGATTTGGTTTTCAAAATGATGAATTTGGAAGGGGACCGCCCCAACCATCAGCTGAAAATGCAGGAGACTCAGAAGTGACTGCATCTCGGCCACAGTTGTTAACTGCTTTTCCCTGAAAGTGTCCGAACTTCCTTCTGGAGAAAACTCTCTACTCTAACTGGTTCCGCTTGTCACTTACTTTCACTTGGGGGCAATGAGAAAAACATGGGAAATGCGACAAACATTTGACCTGAGACTAGGTCCTGGGCCAGGTTCATTCCCAGTGAACTGTACCAGTAAACCCATAAAGAACCAGGGGTCCTCAGTCTAAATGTAGGAGCTCCCCTCTCTCAGGGGAGGAGGAGAGGGCACAGTGACTTGACAGTTGATTAGGAAAAATGAAAAGAAAGATTTGGGAACATGGACTGCCTGGTAACTGGAAGAAAAGAGCAGGGCTGGCCAATGGGCTTTCCTCGGGGCCACCAGTGTCTCTTCTGGTTTCCTGGAGGTGGGAACAGATGTATGTCATTTGCTGTGCATTACACTTAGTGTGTGAGCTGTGGACAGTCTAGTGTACATTGGACATTTGGTTGGCATGTGACTAATGATGACCTTTTAAAGTATCTTTAGGAAGCAGAACTTCTATGCAGTCTGTTCATTTCAGAAAGCAGGATAATGATGACTCCTGAAGTAAACCAATTCACATGAAAATTTTAAAAAAGAAAATGAAGGAGACTATAGCAAAGATCAACAAAATTAAATGCTGGTTCTTTGAAAAGATAAACAAAATAGACAAGCCATTAGCCAGACTCATCAAGAACAAAAGGGAGAAAAATCAAATCTGAACAGACAAGAATGAGGTGAGGAAATAAGCCATGAGGTTGCTGAGGAAAAATGTTACAAATGGAGAGAACAGCAAGAATAAATATCCTCTAGTGAAAGCAGCCTGGCATGTACAAAGACCACATAGCAATCTATAGATTCAATGCAATCCCTATCAAGCTATCAACAGTATTTTTCATAGAACTAGAACAAATAATTTCAGAGTTTGTATGGAAACACAAAACTTGAAGAGTCAAAGCAGTCTTGAGAAAGAATACAGGAACTGAAGAATTCAACCTTTCTTGACTTCAGACTATACTATAAAACTACAGTCATCAAGAGGGTATGGTACTGGCACAGAGACAGAAATATAGATCAATGGAACAAAATAGAAAGCCCGGAGATAAATCCATGCACCTATGGACACCTTGTCTTTGACAAAAGAGGCAAAAATATACAATGGAGAAAAGACAATCTCTTTTAACAAGTGGTGCTGGGAAAACTGGTCAACCATGTGTAAAAGAATGAAACTAGAACACTTTTTAACACCATATACAAAAATAAACTCAAAATGGATTAAAGATCTAAATGTAAGACCAGAAACTATAAAACTCTTAGAGGAAACAGGCAGAACACTCTCTGACATAAATCACAGCAAGATCCACTATGACCCACCTCCCAAAGTAGTGGAAATAAAAGCAAGCAAACTGGTACAGCCAGTATAGAGAACAGTGTGGAAATTCCTTAAATTCCTTAAAAAACTGGAAACAGTACTGACATATGATCCAGCAATCCCATTACTGGGCATACCTACCTAGGAAACCGGAATTGAAAAAGACACATGTACCCCAATGTTCATCACAGCACTGTTTATAATAGCCAGGACATGGAAGCAACCTAGATGTCCATCAGCAGATGAATGGATAGGAAAGCTGTGGTATGTATATACAATGGAGTATTACTCAGCTATCAAAAAGAACACATTTGAGTCAGTTCTAACTAGGTGGATTAAACTGGAGCCTATCATACAGAATGAAGTAAGTCAGAAAGAGAAACACCAATATAGTATATTAATGCATATATACAGAATTTAGAAAAATGGTAATGACGATCCTGTATGCAAGGCAGCAAAAGAGACATGGATATAAAGAACAGACTTTTGGACTATGTGGGAGAAGGTGAGGGTAAGGCTATATGATAGAAGAGCACTGAAACATGTATATTACCATATGTAAAATAGATGACCAGTACAATGCATGAAGCATTCGATGCATGAAGCATGACACTCAAAGCCAATGCTCTGGGACAACCTAGAGGGATGGGGTGGGGATGGAGGTGGGAGGAAGGTTCAGGATAGGGGGACACATGTGTACCTGTGGCTGATTCATGTCTATGCGTGGCAAAAACCACCAAAATACTCTACCACAATACTGTGAAGTAATTATTCTTCATTAAAATAAATAGTTAATTAAAAATAAATGAAAAACTTAAATGTTCCAAGAGCTATCATGATCTAATTAATTAGGAGAAGAATAGGGCTAGAGATTCTGTTTCTACTTCTAAATCTCCAGTGTTTACATAGATCCGCTGGAAAAGGGACAGACTATCCACTCTAATATTCTTGGGCTTTCCTGGTGGCTCAGCTGGTGAAGAATCTGCTTGCAATGTGGAAGACCTGGGTTTAATCCCTGGGTTGGGAAGATCTCCTGGAGAAGGAAAAGGCTACCCACTCCAGTATTCTTGCCTGGAGAATTTCAAGGACTGTATGGTCCATGGGGTGGCAAAGAGTTGAACACAACTGAGTGACTTTCACTTTCAGTGTTTACACGATGCTTGGCACATAATTGTACAATAAAACTCTAATGAATGAAGACAATTTGATCTCTAGAACTAGAGAAAGCTTCCTCCTTAACTCCAGAGTGGGAGTTAATCACTCTGCCCAGTCAACGCACACACACATGTACTCTCTCTGTCTCATTAAGTTTCTGGAAATGAGATTCCATAACCAGAGCTACTGTCTTTTAAGCTGAGGTCTTAACCTCTTTAAAAAATTTTGTAGTGCTGTACATAAATTCTTATTGATTATAACCAAGAAGGACTGGGTTTGGCCAATTCTCTTCTGAGAGCTCGTTTAGACAAGGCCAAGGGGGAGAGCAGCCACAAAGGAGGAAGCAGGTGTTGAAGTGCCATGGGAGAAGGGAGGGGTCAATTTCTTCTTTACTCTCTGCCTCACTCATCTCCGCAGATGAACTTTGGGCTCTTGACAGCTCTGAAGAGCAGAGACTTAGGAGAGGTGAATGTCCAAGATCACTGATGGCTGGATCTTGATCATTGCAGTGAGGTTACCCTAAGTGGAAAAGGAACAGGTTCTGTTATCACTCCCTTAAAGAGGATTGAAAGGGAAAAGGGTGTTATTTTCTACAGAAAAGCTGCAGCTTTTCAAAAAGAATGGATAAAACATTAGACTTAGATCACGAGCCTGTAAGTGGGTGTTTTGATGGCAATGAGATTCTGAGGGGACAAGCTGGCCCATGTGAGAACGGCTGCCCAGAGTGAGGAGAAAACAGTGTCTGGCTGGGAATAGACTCAAAAGTGGGTTCAGACTCTTCCATCTGATGGTCTTCCTTGCTCTGCCTCCTGCAGGGCAGAAGCATCACAGAGATGGCATGAGGATCTTGGATCTTGATGACTTGCTGGAACCATGCAGATCAGGGCCTGAACCCAGACTGTGACTCCCAGGCCGTGCACAGGTCTGCACGATCACCCCTGTCAGTAGGCACATTCAGGGAAATTCAGAGAGGATGGTTGGGGAACTTACAGGCCCAGGCTTTGTTTGGCAAGGCGGTGCCAGTGATTGCATGTCAGGTTCAGAGATCCCCATATTTCTAGTCTTCATGGATGGTACATCCAAGTAATACTCTGTCCCTAGAGCTCAGGTCCCAGCACCACAGATAACCGGCCCTCATCTGTGCAGCGCCTTCGGGGCCCCAGCAGCAGCAGTAACCAGCTCTCGATGCACATCAGAGACGCCAGGCCTTACCCATCTGAGGGAAGACATGGGGCCGAAACAAGAACCATTCAGAGGAGTCAGAGACAGACTTGCGGCCCAGAACAGTGGTCACAGGGAGAGAGCCACACACCACACACATCCCGTGCACCCGATCTGCCTCCTGTTTCTGCATCCTGAGATGGGGGCCCCAGAGTCTGCGAGAAGCACAGAAAGACCATCTCTGAAAAGTATGCCATTTCAGCCTGGGCAGCAAAAGCACACTTCCCAGTGTGACGTCTCCAAGGCTAAAATCTCATCTCCAAACTTCTCAAACTTCTTCATCGGGGCAGCAACAGCACAAGTTTCCTACAGAGTTCTGGGCAGGTCTCTACCCCAGGACCCAGGACAGAGCCAGGGAGAAGATATGGGGGCTGCATAAACAAACAGTGAATGAAATAATCCTTTGCTTAATCTTGTGAGAAAATATTTATTCACTGACTTATGAAAACAATTGCTGAGTGCCCAGAATGGTCGTACATTGTTCTCTTTCCTTATAAGGTGATGGAGAACTAATGAAACCCAGAAGCAGAACTAGCCCATGGATAATACAGATCATGTGGGGAATCTTGCAGGGATGTGAGTGAAGTTCAGTGTACATGTGTGAAGCAGACAAAGGAGAGCAGAGAGAGGAGAGAGGAGAGCGGAGGGCAGGAAGCAGGAAGAGGAGCTCCCACCAGAGTGCAGGCAGACTCTCCCTCAGCAGGTGACAGCATGCAGGCCATGGAGAGGCTCTGGTTCTGGTCACCAGCACTTTGGCCCCCTGACTGCTCCAGGGCATCAGGATGGAAGTGGAAGCAGGAAACGCAGCTAGGCAAGGATGTGACCTCAGAATCTGGCCCAGCATCGGCTGCTGAAGAAATCGGGGCTGCTTTACAATTTGTGGCCCTGGGGCTCCAGCAACGGTTGCTTAGTCCCTTGTTGGGGCTTCTGTGCCCTCCAGGCTTTGCTGGAAGCTGAAAGGAAAGAGCAGGAGGAGAAGCCCGGGCCTGGGGAGGACAGGACGGCAGGGCCAAGACGAGGGGCCCAGGTGTCTCTTATTGGGTAGAGGAGTCCTGCATGTAACTTTTGTCTTTTATAAACTGTGTCCTCGCTGAGCCCTTTCTTCCTCCACCATGTCCTGTCCTTGTCTTCTCTTTCCTTCTTTTAGATTTCCTCTGGTCAGTAAGAGTCATGTATTAGTTTGCCAGGGCCACTGGGGTTTACATGGCATCCTTTCTTCTTCCAGCGGAGAGAGACTCACACTTCTAGAGGCTCTTACATTATCTCATTTCATTCTTACTCAAAGCAAGAGGCAGCCCCATTGTACACATGAGGATACTGAGGCTCTGAGAGGTGAAGCATCTTGCCCTAATCCTGCTCCTGCTCACACAGGAGCAGCTAGAGGGAGTGCACCCAAATGTCTGTCCTTTCCCCTCCTCAGACAGGACCACACCTTGTCCCTGCCTTTCATTCTCCTGCCACCCTGGGCCTGAGTTTCCCAGGATTTGCCTCCAAGGTTAGAATCCCCAAGAGCTTTAGATGAGAGGGTTTATTAGGTGGGACTCATCCTAATATAGAGGCCAGAGCTGTTTTCCATGGTGATTTCAGAGCCAGGAGCCTGTGGCAGATGTACCCGGACCCTGAGGGTCGGGTTTTGTTCCTGAGCCTTCCACCAGTCCCATACATCAAACCCACACAAGGAGGCTCTTATCATCCCTCGCTCCCCGGGCTGTGTTGATGGCTGCTAGGGATACTTAGCACCCATGAGGCAATCAGCACCCTAGCACCCCCCATAGCAGGGTGCTCTGGACTGTGAGGCAGCTCAGATCAAAGACGGAGAAAGTCAAGGAAGCAGCATCAGCAGAGGTTACATGAGCCCAAAGGGTTGAGTCTGGAGCCACGTGAGAAAATGCAGACACAAAAGCAAACCTCACGCAAAGCTAGGGGCAGGAGCTATGGACCTCATGTTACCTCACTAACAGTTGTCAAGGGCTGAAGACAGTTCTCCTCCCTGGGAGGGGTAATAAAGTATCCCTAAGTGGCATTCCCACAGCAGCCAGAGGTATTAGCCCCAGAGTTGTTAGAGCTGCTCTGGGAGCCTCCCAGGGCAAGGGAAGGGTGGAAGGCAGGGGCCCAGAACTTGGGTCCAAAGGAATAATGAGAATCAGGATTCAGTGTCAGCTCCCCCGGGCTCTGGGGGCTTATCTCTAAAGAGCTAGTGCATTCTCTGGAGGCATAAATGCAGGTCAAAGAGTAGACTGTATATGTATTTGTGGAACTGAATCACTGCCCTGCACACCTGAAACTAACACAACATTGTAAATCAATTCGACTCCAATAAAATTCAAAATGAAGAGTGGCCTGGATGGGATCAAAAGCCCCAGGGGTCTGTCTGGTGGCAAGGAGGCACTTGGGGTCGTGCCCCAGGATGTTTAGAGAAAAGCAGGGTTGGAATGAAGCCTCTGGGTGGGCAGAGATGGGGGGATGGGAGTACAGGGGTTTCTAACTGGGAGTGAAGGGTCCCAGGGGGGTCGTCCAGGGAGCACATATCCCAGGGATGAAGCATTCAGGTCATGTGTCACTGAGCACTCAGGTCACAGGCCAAGGGGGTGGAGACCCACTACCACCTAAAGAATAAATCTCTCCTTTACATGTTTCCTCTGCTATTGTCACAGTGTCACTGACAGTATTTTCTGGTGTTGATTTATGAAATCAACCCTGTTACATCCATAATTAGCAGAAAGTGAGCATTTTAAGCTGGTCACACTATAGTTTCAGAGGGAATTTGTCATATTCCAATTACAGTTACAATTCACTGAGTATTTGGAATGTACCAGATACTATTCCATTTAATATTTAAAATAACCCTGCATGGTTATTATCACTCAAAAGTTTATTGAGGCTTCTAGGGGTCCTAACTAGGCTGGGGATAGACATAAGGGCCGGGTGGGGACACCGTCGGCCTGAATTCACAGCCTGCTGTCCAAGACACCATGCCCATGTCCTCTCTCTAAAACCTGGTCTGAAAACTGCCATGAGAGCATGGCATAATGGATAAGAGCATAAATAAGATCATCTGGAGAGCTCAGGGTGAGGCAGGAGGGAATCCAGGCCATCCCTCCCCTGCTTGGGTCAGAAGTTTAGCGATTCTCTGACTCTTACAGTATTTGTGAAATGAGGTAATAGCCCAAACCCAGTAAGTAGATCCCCAGGGTTTAACATCACAAAAAAAGGGCTCAATTCAAGTTGCCCATCCATGTGGACTTCCTTCAGGAAGCCGACAGCTGACTCCCACCCACTGGCCAAATTGTCTTCCCTCAGAACTGGAAGGGAGCGAAGTCAGACTGGGGGGCAAATGGCAGAGGGGCCCTCTAATGCTTCTTCAGTGATGCCCCACATAGCCTCCTAGTTTGGCAGAGGGCTACTATACCAGCATAAAATAATAGAGGGATTTTTTTTTCTCCAATTAAACTGAAATTAAATTAACAGAGAGAATATTCCCTATTTTCACATTCCTTCTGGAGGTTTCTTGAAGCTGTAACATCTCCTGCCACTGGTCCACTAAGAGGTAAAATAGAGCAAAACCAGCTGAACTATGAGTATATTAATTCAGGGACCAGATCATAACCAGCTCATAGTGTTGACTTTAACAGTTTATTTTTTACATGCTCATCTGCTTATGATTTTGAAACAGACACTTTGAATGCAAAAATGGTCTCTGCTAGTAGTTATATTCCTGCTACGTATGCTGAAAGTGAAATTATCAGAATTGTGGGGTGAGGGGACAGCATAATTGTAGAATGGGATCTGATGGGGTTCACCTTGCTGGGTTGTGGAGGTTCAAAATGATCAAGAAGGGTGCCAGAGCAACAGCAGGGGCTGGAGGGAGCTGGCATCATTCCTGTCTTGTAGAGTCATTCTGCAAGTTTAAGTCACTCACTGCCAGAAGAAGTTTGAGAGACTGCCTTCGATGTTGTTGCTGTATTTATTCAGGGGTAACCCTCAGGAGCACAGTCTTGTCCCCTGGCCTACAGGAGAAGCTGAATGAGGGCCGTGATGGGAAGCAAGGTTGTGTCTTTTTTTACTTTCTTCATCATCAGCAGCAGCCTCAGCATGAGCATCCGGGTTCCGTCACCTCACTCAGGAGGTGAAACTATGTGCAGTTACAGACAAGGGTAGGTGCTCAGTAGCTAAGGAGATGGAAAGCCTATTTTTCACACTTTCAATAGACCAAGATGGGTTGGCAGGACTTTTGCTTTGCAGGAACTGAGAAGGAGGCGATCTGTGCACTGGCTTTTACATTTTCTCCCTTGAAGTGGTTCACATCTCTTCTACCATGTTACACAGAACACAGCCTTGCTACACCTGAGAAAGCCTGAGTAGCACAGCCCCAGGGCTGGAGCTGGGCCAGCAGAAGCCACATGTGTGATGGATGGTCCCCATCACCTGAAAATATCTCCCTGTACCAGGCTTCAAGCCACAAAGAGATTGGACAGCTGGCTTCTAGAGGATCATCCAGCTGGCCAGAAGTCTCAGAAGTTTCAGATGATGTGAGAAGTCAACAAATGACACAAAGCCACTGACCATTTGAAAGGCAGCCAGAAGGCCTCTGACACCCTCTGAGAGGGCATGACTTAGGGTGTGGGAGTCAAGACAACTGCATGGGTCCAGGGGAATGACCTGGATCAGTCCAGAAGAGGAGCACCACAATGAAGGCAACCTGAGGTGGAGGGGGAGGGTTCTGAGAGCTGTGATTCAGCCCAGGACAGGATGGAGGGCGGCTTTATGGAGTGTGGCTAGTGAAGGCAGGAAACAGCAGCACAGCGCGGAGCCACCTTTTTGAAGGTCTCAGAAGTCACTCAGGCTCTTGTTTAGGAGGATGCCATGTGCAAGGTCATGCTTTATAGAGATCACCACATCAGCACAGAAAAGGATGAACAGAGGAGTGAAGCCCAACAGCCAGGCACTGCTGTCCTTGGTGTGAAGGGCTGAAGCTGGGTGGGAGAAAGGTCTGGGATTCAAAGGAAAGGGGAGTCATGGCTCACCACTTCTTGGACCACTTTTTCTACTGCAGAGAAATAGATGTGCTGGACAAACTAGAAAAAGAAAAAATCAAAATCCTGTATGTGAGTTAGCAAAAGAGACACAGATGTATAGAACAGTGTTTTTGAATTCTGTGGGAGAGGGAGAGGGGGATGATTTGGGAGAATGGCATTGAAACATATATAATATCATAAATGAAACGAATCACCAGTCCAGGTTCAATGCATGATGCTGGATGCTTGGGGCTGGTGTACTGGGATGACCCAGAGGGATGGTACAGGGAAGGAGGAGGGATGGGCGTTCGGGATGGGGAACACACATATACCTGTGGTGGATTCATGCTGATGTATGGCAAAACCAATACAATATTGTAAAGTAATTAACATCCAATTAAAACAAATAAATTTATATAAAAAAATAAATAAATAAGCATAAAAAGAACCTGCCTGCAGTGCGGAGGACACCAGTTTGATCCCTGGTCTGGAAGATCCCACATGCCATGGGGCAACTAAGCCCATAGGCAACAAATTCTGAGCCCACGTGCTGCAGTTACTGAAGTCTGCACACCTAAAGCCCATGCCCTGCAGCGAGAGGCCACCATCATGAGAAACCCATGCACTGCAACTGGAGAGTAGACCTCACCTCCACAACTAAAGAAAGCCGGTGCTCGGAGCAGCCGAAAATAAATAAATACTTTCCTAAAAAAAATGTATTTGCAGGCAGAGGATAATGTGAGAAGACAGTGGGAATGGGCCAGGCCACCAAGAGACAGCCAGAGAGAGGTGCCCCCAGCACTGGGCTGTATGTCCTACATGGCCACAGCCAGTCCCTGAGCGAAACAGAGGCTGCTCAGCTGAGGTCACCAGAGCTGTGGGTGCTCCCACGGGATAGAGACAAATGAATGCAGAAGATGCCAAGGAGTGCACATCAAGAACTCGCCATTTCAGATGGAGCCCAGGTCCCAGCGAGGGAGTCAGACAGGGCTGGACAGCGAATCCCGAGTCAGCACCATGGCTGGCTTTCACTAGCTCTGTCCCCACTGCATCTGAGTGCTCTTTACCATTCTAACTACAGTCACTCTCTCTCACAAAGATTAAAAGACTCCAACACAAAGCTCTAGCAAACTGAGCCTGGCAAAATATATAAAAAAGATAGTGTATTAAGATCAAGTTTCAAAGTTATTTTTTTAGTTTGACATTTGAAAATAAATCAAGATAATTTATCACATTAACAGCTAATGAAGAAAAAAACCATATTATTGGCTCAATAGTATAAGAAAAAGCATTTAATAAAATTCAATGCTTATTCATGATTTTTAAAAACAAACTTGCAGTGGAACATGACTTTTTTATCTGATTAAAAATACAGTAAACATTATACAAAATGATAAAATTAAGTTTTCCTCTCTGAAGTTGAGAATGAGATGTCTGCACACCATCTAAATTTCTATTAAAGATCATCCTGGAGATCTAAGTCAGTGAAATAAAGCATATAGAAAATATAGGGAAATAAAGTGTACACAGATTAGGGTGAAATAAAGCTATTATTCCCAAATTATATGACATTATATGTAGAAAATCCAAAAGGATCTATACATAAACTAGTAGCATTAATTAGTAAATTCACCAAAGTCTCTGGGTACAAGGTTAATACACAAAAATCAATGATATTTCTATATAATATCATCAAACAATTATTAAATGAAGTAAAAAGTAGTTCAAATAGCTACAAATTAATCTAACAAAGAACAGAAAACTTCTACATGGAAAACTGTAAAACATCCCAAGAGAAACTGAAAAATTAAACAAATATATGATCTTCATACTCTGCATACAAGTTAAACAAGCTATATATTGTATATTGGCTGTATATTGT
The DNA here is from genome assembly GCA_006410735.1 of Raphicerus campestris. Taxonomy (NCBI): domain Eukaryota; kingdom Metazoa; phylum Chordata; class Mammalia; order Artiodactyla; family Bovidae; genus Raphicerus; species Raphicerus campestris. The sequence continues at coordinate 145,863 of SJYW01008335.1, forward strand.
CACCCTGCTTATTTAACTTATATGCAGAGTGTATCATGAGAAACACTGCGCTGGATGAAGCACAAGCTGGAATCAAGATTGCCAGGAGAAATGTCAATAACCTCAGATACGGAGATGACATCACCCTTATAATAGAAAGTGAAGAACTAAAGAGCTTCTTGATGAAAGTGAAAGAGGAGAGTGAAAAGGTTGGCTTAAAGCTCAACATTCAGAAAACTAAGATCATGGGACTGGGTCCCATCACTTCATGGCAAATAGATGGGGAAACAATGGAAACAGTGAGAGACTTTATTTTGGGGGGCTCCAAAATCACTGCAGATAGTGATTGCAACCATGAAACAAAAAGACGCTTACTCCTTGGAAGAGAAGTTATGACCAACCTAGACAGCATATTAAAAAGCAGAGGTATTACTTTGCCAACAAAGGTCCATCTAGTCAAAGCTATGGTTTTTCCAGTAATTATGTATGGATGTGAGAGTTAGACTATAAAGAAAGCTGAGTGCTGAAAAATTGATGCTTTTGAACTGCGGTGTTGGAGAAGACTCTTGAGAGTCCCTTGGACTACAAGGAGATCAAACCAGTAAATTCTAAAGGAAATCAGTCCTGAATATTCATTGGAAGGACTGATGCTGATGCTGAAACTCCAAGTCTTTGGCCACCTGATTTGAAGAACCAACTCATTGGAAAAGACCCTGATGCTGGGAAAGATTGAAGGGAGGTGGAGAAGGGGATGACTGAGGATGAGATGGTTGGATGGCATCACCGATGCAATGGACATGAGTTTGAGTAGTTTCCGGGAGTTGTTGATGGACAGGGAGGCCTGGCATGCTGCAGTCCATGGGGTTGCAAAGAGTGGGACATGACTGAGCAACTGAACTGAACTGATGATATTCGTGGATTGAAAGGCTAGATAGAATTGTTGATTCTTTCTGAAAAAGCATGTATAGAATTAATAAAATTGTAATCAGTGTCCCAGCAGCATTTGTTATAGAAACAGGCCAATATTATTTTATAGTGAAATTCACTCAATCATGTCCAACTCTTGTGACCCCATGGACTGTAGCCTACGAGGCTCCTCCATCTTGTTCAGGCAAAAATACTGGAGTGAGTTGCCATTTCTTCCTCCAGGGGATCTTAATAACTTAGGGACTGAACTCAGGTCTCCTGCTTCTCCTGCACTGGCAGGCAGATTCTTTACCACTGAGCTACCTGGGAAGAATCTTAAGGGCTAGAGATTGCTAAAACAAACTGGAAAAAGTTGGAGAGCAAACACAACCGATATCAAGACTCATTGTTACTGATCCAAGTTCCTACCAACTGACAGGCCAATAAATCAAGAGAGGAATGTTGGGGCAAGGATAGCAACTTTATTCAGAAAGCCAGTAGACTGAGAAGATGAAGAACTTGTGTCCCAAAGAACCATCTTCCCAAGTTAGAGTTCAGGCTTCTTTTGTACTAAAAGGGAGGGAGGAAATCTTGGTTATGGCCAGAATGTGTTAATTTCTTCTTTTCTGCAGCCATTCACTGGTGGGCCTGGTCAGAATGTTTACTGTGAGATAAACAAACGTTGTTTTAGTTTAACACTCATTACCTGGGAGGCAGGGTTCACAGAGATGGGCCATTATGTATAATTCAAGCTTGTCGGCAACATCTTAGTGATGAATCTGTAACAGAATACAAAGTTTCTTTCCTATTATATTATCATAAGGTGACAGTGCAGTACTGTAGCCAGAACATGTGGTTGGACCAATGGANGGGACACCTAAAGAGAACTGAGGTTCTGTCAGCAAAAAACACAAGGAAATCTTCAGGATAAGGCAAAGCTGTCTCTACCACACAAAGGACTAGGATAGAGGTTTTCCTAAAGAAGAAAAGCAAATGGGCAACAAGAACAGGAAAAATGTTCCTCATGATTAGTCATCAGGGAAATACAAGTCAAACCACAATGAGATACCACTTCACATACATTAAAGTCATTGTTCAGTTCAGTTCAGTCGCTCAGTCGTGTCTGACTCTTTGCGACCCCGTGAATCGCAGCATTCCAGGCCTCCCTGTCCATCACCAACTCCCGGAATTCACTCAAACTCACGTCCATCGAGTCAGTGATGCCATCCAGCCATCTCATCCTCTGTCATCCTTTTCTCCTCCCCTTCTCAATTCTTCGTTGCTCAGCTTTCTTCACAGTCCAACTCACATCCGTACACGACTACTGGAAAAACCGTAGCCTTGACTAGAAGGACCTTAGTCGGCAAAGTAATGTCTCTGTTATCTAGGTTGGTCATAACTTTTCTTTTTTTTATTTTATTTTATTTTATTTTATTTTTTTTGTTTTTTTTTGGTCATAACTTTTCTTCCAAGGAGTAAGCATCTTTTAAT